>JADHKS010000043.1:0-127013 GCA_019925295.1 Sporothrix pseudoabietina | reverse complement strand
GCACTCTACGGCCACAGCCGCGCCCCCTAAGGCTTCCTTAAAAATAGGTTTCCTCATAATAATACGTCTTAACACACTCCCCCCCCCCCCCCCCCCCCAAGTCAACTCGCTCTCACACACCCTCCCGAAAAAGGAAAGAGGGAAAGAAGACCCTACCGAGGGCACGCGGCCTCTATTCAGGATATAATATCTCGACCTTGTATCCTCTCTATTTGCTCAGTTTATAGCTCCTCCCCCTTTTACTTCTCTTTCTTCTCTTTCCCTTTTCTCTTTCCTCCCCCCCCCCCCCCCTCGTCACCATGCTACCTCAACAATATCAGCAACAAACGCAGCAATATCTTCAACAGACGCAACCGTCTTCCTTCTCACCCTTTTCTCCATTTTCCCCGTCAGAACTGCCTTCACAATCTCGCTCTTCCTTGACGACTGCTTCTTTCCGTCGTCCGTCAACAACCGCCAATATGCCTCAAGAATTCCACCGATTTTCATTGCTGCCCCCAGAAATTCGCACAATGGTCTGGGAGTATGCTTTGCCTGAGCCTCGCGTCTACGAGGTTATGGATGTGCCCCATGCCAAACAAAATATGAATGCCGCCGATGGTCTCATGTTCGCCAACGTTCATCACGAGCCACCACCACCACTTGCCGCCGTCTGCCAGGAAGGCCGCGGTTCTGTCTTGCACCACTACCGGCCGCTCACTCTCGGCCGCACCACAAAATATGTTGACCTATCCCGAGACTTATTGTTACTTGAACCCTACCTCTTGCTCAAGCGCTTGCACCGCACTCTGCACTTTATGAGCCGTATCCCTTTGATCCGGGACCACATGGCTGGATTGGCTTTGGGCACCAGCTACGGAGTATACACAGGCATCTGCCATCCGGTGCTCAGCTGGAAAGTCTCCAAGAGCAATATGGGGAAGCTATTAACGGGCCTCTCCAAGTTCCCCAAGCTTAAGGCGCTTCTTTTCGTTGTGCACCAGGAGTTCCAGTTTGAGTTCGACTATTGCTGCCCGCCAGCGCCAGGGTTGACTGCCTCAAGAACGACACCGCCGCCTTATCCTCTCTCGTCTCATCCGTCGCATCTTCTGCCAGGACCGGGCACCTACTCTACATACTCTCTCCCTTCGGGCATGACGGGCCTTCAACAGACACCGCCGCAACAGAGCGTATCACCATACACATCGCCAGGCTTGAGTTCCGCATCCTCTTCGCCATCGCCATTGCCATCCCCCATGGCGCCGCACCGGCGCTACCCACCGACCATGCAACTACCTCTGCCACCTGTCCCGCCAATAAATCTGGCACCGCTCCCGAGACCCTACAATTCTCGTCCCCTTCACTCTTCACCCACCACGCAACAGGGCCACTCGCCCGCTTCTCTGCCAGTCATCCATCAGGCACAAGCTATTCCAGCCCCTCAACCGGCCGCGCCGCAGGCCATCCGTCCTCAGGTCGTTCACCAGGCATACCGCTTCAAGTTTGACATTGAGGGCAACATCAACCGCCACCCGCGCCGGCCACACCTCAATCAACTCCTCTTTTACCCACTCGAAGACAAGGGCGAGGTCGACGAGAAGGATGACTGGGAGGCGCTGCTTAATGCTAAGAGCGTCGGTGGCCCTGATGATTATGATGACGAGGATCCATTTGGCGAGTTTTTCGATCCCTGGCCGAGCAACGAGGACTGGCGCCGTTTCCGTCAGCGCTTCAGGCGCCAGGTGGTGGCTACACTGCAATCCGGCCTAGCCACAGGCGAAAGCCAGAATGCATTTTGTGTTGATGCCGACATGAACGAGGCTGCATCTTCGTCAGGTCGGGTTGCCTGTGGATCTGGTGCTGGATCTGGTGCCGGCACAAGCCGCAGCAGCGGCAATGGTCGTTCTTCTTCATCTGACAACAAGAAATACCAACAGTACCTCCATCAAAGACAGCAAAAGTGCGACAGCGACGACTACGACGACTACGACTCGGGCTTCAACGGACCATCCAACTATAGCAACATGTATAGTCTGCACGGTGGTAGCAGCAACTACGCCAGTGTGCAGAAGAATGGCAGTGTCAGCGGTCATCGCCGCCGGTACTCGCTCAAGCACAAGTTGCCGGCCATTAAGGGTGCCAGTCTCCTTTGGCGGTACACTCGTGGAGAGTAGAGTCTTTCTTCGATCGTTGTCTTTTATCTTGCGTCTTTCATGCAATTTTGGCATTCTAGCATTTGTTTTTATACATTCATGGACGGCATCACGAATGTCTATATCCCGCCTCAGATAGCAAAAGGATATTTTCCTCTCAGCTACAGGCAGTTTTGTCCTTTAATTTCTATTCGTTTTTCTGGCTACTTTCTGTTGTTTACAGGCTTGTTATCTCACGAAGTTCATGAAGCATGATGAATACATTACTGGATTTTTTCTACTGTTGTCTTTTGTTTTTTCTTATCTTTACATCTCCATATAAACTGCTAATAGAGGTTGGCGCTTTTTTTTATAAATAAATTTCAAAGACATCCTTGGCTTTTGACAAGAGGTGATTTCTGGATATGTCTATTATATGGCTACCCCCCTCCCCCCCCCCCCCCCCCCAAAGAAAAAAAGCTTATTGCTTGTCTGCCTCTCTCCTGGCGGTAAATAGGCTAATATCAACAGATTTCCCGGCATAGGAGCCTATGTAATGGACACGCCCATAGGCTGCTTTAACCAGAGGAGAGAAAAACCAGGTTAAATGCTTTTAACCGGCGAACGCATGAAAGCTCCAGCCACGTCCGCTTACCGCCAACCGCGAAAGATTGGCGCCGTCGTGACTATAACGGGCCAAAGTGATGCCGGGTTTACATCACCGCCACCGACACAAAATTTCAAAGCAAAGGTATAGACCCCAAAAACCTATGCCGTTGCGACTAACACTGAAATGCTCCACTTGCCCCGTAAATAAGACACCAAAAAAGCCCCCGAAACGGTCAAATAACGGCCTAAAATTTACAAATGACGGGATCGACGGCGGCCGTTGTCAAGTGGAAGAGATAAATTGAAGGGTTTTCTCACAACGGACAACTGTGTCTTGCTCCGAAGTTCCGGCATACTGTGTAGTAGCTGGGAGCAGCCTGGCCCGCCTGGGATACAAGAATATGGCGTATTGATCGCCTGTAGATGTCACTGTTTGAGTTCTGGCGGAGAGGTGAGACTGGCCGATTGGCCAATCAGAGCTCTGGAATCACAACTAAATCCTGCCCCCACACGTTCTCCTTCCTTTCACGGCGTCGCGTCTGCAAACATCAACCGCGGCTGCCCTTTTTTTTTTTTGAGATTTTTGTTCATTGTTCCTTCTTCAACGAGAAACACGTTCCTAGTCGTCATTCGCTCTTTCCTTCTTCGACGCTGAGTACGCTCTCCTGCTGTTTAGGGTTCTGTTTTGATCCAGATTCAAATCCCCGATGACCAAAAAAGGGGCTACAACATAAATAGGTGGACTACATCCGGGACAAACTGAAACGGCTCGAACAGAGGCGCAACACAATACACGGGCACACCCGCACCACACACGACGACAAAGATGCCGCGCAGTTCGTCGGCATTGAAGGCGGCGGCGGCGGCCGAGAGAACCCCGCTGCTGCGAGACGGCGCCGGTGGCAGCGGAAACGGAAATGGGATTCTGGGCGGCGACAACACAGACGCCAGCGCGGCCATGGCGTCAATGATTGTGCCGGCGTCGGCGGACGACGACCGGCCGTTGCCCAAGATGCAGGTTGCACTGCTCTGCTTCGCACGGCTGCTCGAGCCAATCGCCTTCTTCTCTGTTTTCCCCTACATCAACCAGATGGTGCAGGACAATGGCGGTGTGGCGTCGTCGGACGTTGGCTTCTACAGCGGCCTGATTGAGTCGTTGTTCTCACTGACACAGGCGCTGGTGATGATCGGCTGGGGCCGGACGGCTGACCGAGTGGGCCGGAAGCCTGTGCTGGTATTGTCGTTGATCGGCATGGCGACTGCGACAGCGCTTTTCGGAACAGCGCACACGCTGCTGCAGATGATCCTGTACCGGTGTCTGGCGGGCGTGTTTGCGGGCACAATTGTGACGATCCGGACGATGCTGGCGGAGCTGAGCACGGCCAAGACGCAGGCACGGGTGTTCAGCTGGTTTGCTTTCAGCGGTAACCTGGGTCTGTTCTTGGGCCCGATCTTGGGTGGTGCGCTGGCGACGCCGCTCGGCCGGCCTGAGCCAGGCGAGTCGACGGACGACCTGCCCTTCCTAGCCGCCTACCCGTACGCTCTGCCTGGTTTTGTCGTTGCTGGCCTCGGATACCTGGCAGCGCTTACGTGCGCGCTCCTTGTCGAGGAGACTCTGGTTGTGAAGAAGAAGAAGACGATAGTGACGCCGACAACGCCGACAACGACGACAACGACGACAACGACGACCGTCACCGAATCGATTGCCCAAGACGACGAACCCGCACCGCCTCCACCCACCGTCGGCGACCTCCTCAGGGCGCCTGGTGTCAAGATTGTGCTTTACGTCTACGCTCACGTGATGCTGCTCGCCTTCTCGTACACGGCGCTCGTTCCCTTGTTCTGGTTCACGCCCGTCGACTTGGGCGGCTTGGGCTTCACGCCCGTGCAGATCTCTGCTATGATGGGCTTATCGGGCGCCAGTCAGGCCGTTTGGCTGCTCGTCTTCCCGTCTCTGCACAGCAGGATTGGAACGAACGGTGTTATGCGTCTCTGTGCGGCTGCCTACCCCGTCTTTATGGCCTGTAGTCCCTTTGCCAGCTTGCTTTTGCGCATCTGGAACGCACGCACGCTCTTCTGGATCACAGTGCCACCCTTTCTGGCCCTCGGCAGCGGCGTCAGCATGTGCTTCACGGCCATCCAGCTGGCCGTCAACGACGTGGCGCCCTCGCCGCTGCTCCTGGGCACACTCAACGCGCTGGCTTTGACGGGTGTCAGTACCATCCGCGCTTTTACGCCGGCGTTGTTTACGACCTTGTACGCCATCAGTGCCCGCAACCAGCTGCTGTGGGGCTATGCCATCTGGGTGCTGATGGCCATCATTGCGTTGGGCTACACTGTGGCGGCGCGCTACCTGCCCGACTACGACGAGTTGAAGAAGGCAAGACAGAGCCGAGAGGAAGGGGAGGAGCCCGCGGACGAGTCTTGAGCGGTAGAGAAACTGAGGCGAGCGAGCGGTCGGTGTGACAACGGTGAGGCGAAGAAGACGAGACAGGGGCAAAAAACAACGACGTGTCTAGCCTGAAGTCTAGACCGAGCTTGAGAGATTTTGTGCATCTTGCGCGTGGCAATTGACTGCCTTTTGCTGCACGTTGGACTGCAGCTCTCTGTATCTGGATAAAATCTTGGTTATCATTTTGGGATATCACAGACTGCATCGGGCTAAAAATCCTTCTGAAGTGGAGGAATTTTTTGAGCGAGGGGACGAGAGGACATTGGATCGGTTGGGCTCGGATGAGCATAGGACAAGGCAACGGTCTAGACTTTTGTGCTAAGTTTCCCCTTTTCTTTTTCTTTTTGTTTATTTCCTATATACCAGCATTTTCGGCTTATCTTCTTTTTCTTCTTCTTTTTCTTTTTCTTATTCTTCTTCTTCTTCTTCTTTTATCTTCATATTTATACATATACTCCCTACTGTACCATACAGATACATCTCTCTTGTCTAGTTGATCTATATTTGTTCCAGAACCTGCCTTGGACGTCTCATTAGGCGCTTTGGGCATCTATTCGGAATCCAGGATCCGAAGAGGCAGGACTGGCTCTGGAAGCCTGAAAGTGCAGCCCGTGTTTTGCTGCATCTGCCAACTTTTTCATCAGCGCCAATGACGTCATCCCACCACCTCTGACCACACCCACTCCACGGAATACTCACCGCACAACACTATCGCGACTTGACGACTCCAACGACGTTGCATTCGATCCCTTGGTCGTCTCAAGAAGAAATTGGGCCATACGGTCACTGGGTTCTGAGAGGCTTGACCATAATACGGTCGCTTATGAAAAAGATAAACTGGGAAACACCCTCGTCGAGAACCTTTGTCGTGGTCTGATTTCGCTCTTCTTTTCTTTTTCTCCAGCTTCTCCTCGAGCTCTGGACACCCGAGACATCGTCATTGCGTGGCATTTACACGGACTCCTCGTGTGTCGTCGTCTTTTTGTATCCAGCCAAAGGCACAGCTGAGATCGTACGTCGTCTGTCCGTCCTCCGATTCTTCTGTCTTTTGCATTTTCTTCTGCACGACCGATGACGAAGATCGCTTGGAGGACGTGCATTAGGCTCGCTGCCCAGAAGCCCCGGACATGCAGTATCCCCACTGCACAGAAATACAACCACGCCAGCACGCGTGACCAAGGCCCGTATTTTCAGGTGCAAGTGCAATATCGACCTAGACGAGCCAGACCAAGAAGTATGCGGAGCGTGCCAAGTGGGCTACAACGTATTACTGGGTAGGCCTTACTGGTAGGTCTTACTGGGTGGTCCTCCCTTCTGCATCGTCACACACTGCATCATCTCCACCCCATCCATATAAGTCCATGGCCCCTTCTGTCCTCCTCTGCCGGTCCACCCACCCTCTCCGGACAATATTTATAAAGCTTCACACAGACACAAACACACAACCACAAGCACTGGCACAAACACTGTGATATATATTGCGATACCGTGACCACGATCCAGTCCCTCGGAGCATCCAATCTTTATTGGAAATATCGCCATCTTCGCCTTCCAACACTCTTTTCCTATCCACAAGAAGCAACATCACAAGTAAGCTACCCAAGACCCTTGGGACGACCACCATCTTTCTCCATCTCACCAAACACACTGCTAACCATCTCCCTACCAGTGCCTCGCCATCGCCACGGCAAGAAGTACCTCTATCTGGAGCCGCCCATCCACGGCTCCAAGACGGTCCGCACCCGCACCACCACCATCGTCCCACCGCCTAGACAGCCAACACCCCCCCCTCCACCGCCTCCACCGCCTCCAGTATTGCAGCTGCCTCCCATCATCGTCCAGGCACCGCCCGTCGAAGAGCCCGAGGAGGAGGCGGAAGACGAGGAAGACGATACCATTGACGTCATTGCCGTCGACGTCGAGCCGGAAGAGGCCAAGCCAAAGAAAAAGAAGAAGGCCAAGAAGGAGCGTCGCGAGATTGAGCGGGAGACGGTGTACGTCGAGCGCGAGCGTCTCGTACCCATCCACGTTCCTGTACCGGTGCCCATGTCCGTCAAGATGCGCCGTCGTCAGCCCTCTCCACCACCCTCACCCCCGCCGCCGCCTCCTCCTCCATTGCCGCCAGCACGCAAGCCCGAGTACGAGACCTTCCGGTACGTCGACGCTCCGCGGAGGATGCTGCCGTCACCACCACCGCCGCTGCCTCCATCGCCCCCGCGGACAGAAGAGTGGGAGACGCACGACCGGATTGTCATCCGTGAGCGAGAGCGAGAGCGCGAGCGTGAAGGCCGTCGACCCCGAGAGTACTACCGGTACTAGGTGTAATGAAGGGGGGTGGCGTATGAGTCGCTGTAATGGTTGGCAGATGTTCTGACTTTTCTTCCGTTCCTTTTCTTTGTCAATCCTTTTGCTTTCCTATCCTTTCTCTCCCTTTCTCATCTTTCCTCGTGTCATGAGATATGTCTTTCTTCCCTTGGTGTTTCTTTTTTTTCCTTTTTTTCTTTCTTGTCTTTCTTTTTTCTTTTCTTTTCTTTTCTGCTTTGTCTCCGGAGCAAGGCGTTTGTACCGTTATGGGGCTTATGAAGTGTGAACTGCAAATCACAAAAAATAGCTAGTCAACACAGATACAGAACACAAAAATCAAACCAGAATTTACACCGCCTTGAATGCTACGCTTAACTGCGTGATATCCCTAAAATGGCCCAAACAGGAAATAACAAAACAGAAGTAGTCAGCATCACGGGTATATGTCCGAAACAGAGGAATGCAGCAGGGGTCTATCAACATGAACAATAATGACAAAAACACTATCAAGAAGCACATAAAAAGACACTGGACAAAAAGCCGTTGAAGGACGTACGTGCAGGATTGTCGAGGCTTGTTGAAAGCAGGGCTCGTCGGACACGGCTTGGCTGCAACAAAGGCGCATCTTGCTCTTGAGACTTCTCGCCGGTCGTGTGAGCAGTCCATGGAGTTGATTCTCGTTGTGCTCTTTGCTTTCTCTTATTTTCTTGTCCTCTACCCGCCTGAAGCGATCTCATGCAGGGCTTGTTCGCAACCAAAAAATAAACAAGGTTGGAAGCAAACAAAAATAAAATATAAAACATAAGAAAAAGGCGCTTCTTCCGCCACCACGAAGAGGCCTCTTTTTTGATCCTGAAACCGATTTGAGACCCGTCGGCAACCAAAAAAATCCAAAAAAAAAAAAATTCGCCCGCCGGACAGCCACAGCAACGACCAGTCGCTATGCTCCTCTCTCTGTGCATTTTGTGCATTTCGTTGTTGTCTGGAAGATGCACAGCACCGCCCCTCTGGGCTCTCTGGTTTTGTTCGAGTATTGTTTCCGCTCCCTTTTATTTATGGCTTCTTTGGCTTGCCAGCCACAGATCGACCCAAGTATCAACGTGTTGACCAATCTCTTAGAATATTTCTGTCCTTGCATCCTCGCCATTGTTTCATCGAGTGGGTTCCGGTCTATTTTGGAACTGTTTGTTGCTTCTGCATTTCCCTTGTAATGTCGTCTTGGCATGTCACGACTATCCTTTTGTTTGCAGGCATCTTGTCCGTCGTCTGGCGATACTGTTCTCTATCCTTTCTCTTTCTCTTCCTCTTTCTCTTCCTCTTTCTCTTTCTCTTTCTCTTCCTCTCTCAAAAGAAAAAAAAAGCCGCTGCATTCCCGCTGCTGGGATGTCATCCTTGCATCTTTACATCCTTGCCCATTCCTCTTTGTGACTCCATCTTGGCATCTTTGCCTGTGTCCTTTTCTGCGCTTTTCTTCTTTTCTTTTCCTGTGTCGCCCCTTCTGCTTTGACTCCACGCTGTACGTCGTACTACGCCATACTTTGAACAAATATGTCTTATGCTCAAATCCTTACCACACCAACTTTTGTTTTCCCCTGCTGTCCCTACGCATGCATGTGCGCAATGTCTGGGGATGTGGCGTCTGGGGTAAGGCCTTTGAGCAGGGACGAGGTGCTGGGGGAGGGGAGGGAACGACGAAACAATGGGAAACAAAAAAAAGAAAAATAAAGTGAAGGGATAAAAAAGAGAAACAAAACCTAACGAGACGGGTCATAAAAGACGTCAACACTTGTTGACTTGCATACAAACAAGGCTTGCTGGGCGTGTTTGTGAACAAACTTGATATCATGGTTTGTGTAAGCTTTTCAGACAGCTCGGCTCCATCGGCCTCACCAAACCACCAATGCTTGACTTCGTACGTTCGTACTGGACTAATTGGATGCTTGGATGGATGTGACCTCTTTTTCGCAACAACACATGCTCTCTCGATAACCTTCATACTGTTTCGCCGCTTGCTGCGCAGTCAAGCAGTTTACCCGGCGCAGCGGGTGGCTTTGCGCTCTACTGGTATCGCGGTCTCTCGCAGGTCGACTTCGACTGTATATGTAGATGCGTCTCTGCTGCACCTGCCATGTCTTTTGTTTGTTGTTATTGTTTGCTCCCGCTTGACTGTTGACTGTTGACTGTTGACTGTTGATTGTTGTTGATATGTTCTCGACGTTTCTGTGGCTGCCGTCACTGCCGATCGTGCCCTTTCATCTTGAATATAATCTTGTCGCATCTGTAGTCTTTCGTCTTATACCGGACTGCCAATACTCGATGGATGGAAAACCGATTCGCATACATTGCAAATGGCCAGTTCTGATGTTGCCTGTTTGCCTTGACGACTCCCACGGGCCGGCGAGTCTTGTTAAAGTTCATTTGCGCAATGTGCTCTGTCCTGAGTACATTGCACGATGTTTTCCATACTGTGCGTAATAGTAGAGCACTTTGAATCGATCAGATCCTGGCGAGCCGGGGCACAGTCTTGTCGCTTTGTTGCAAATAGAGTGCAGGTCGTGAGTTTCCGATCAGCAAAAGCCAAGGCCAACGCGAAACAACAATCGCCATCCCGCCCAATATTAACGCGGTCCAACTTGCCGGGGAGCGCACGGGCAGAGAATGGCAGCAGGATACGAGGATGCGTCGTATCTCACATCGCACTCGTATATGAACAAGCTCACCCAAGCAAGCCACTAGGGGCGCCGAGCAAGTGCTTGTAAGTTGGAAGTGACTGTCTGTATGGAAGGTTGGTGAAGGCGAATTCGAACCGAGCGGTGTACGTCGTACACAGCAGTCCGTATTAGGCGACAAAAGCATTGGCCATCTGACCCCTCGTGATTTTATCCCGTTTTGAATCTCTCATTACCGTCCCCGTGTTTCAAATAAATTTCTTGACAGCAAAGCGCCGCAAAAAAGATGAAACGAAGAAAGAGGTAGTATTGGAGAGCCGAGTCTGTCGTGTTTGTCGAGTTTGTCGACTTGTCGAGTTGTCGAGTCTTTGTGTCTTTGAAAATGAGGGGAAAGAAAACAATTATTACCCCTTTTGTCAATAACAAGAGCTATGTCGGTCGCCGACTTTGCCTATCCGAACAGGAACGGTCACGCCTCGCCTCGCTTTGACCATCTCGTCTGCTGTGCCATCGTCGCGATAAACAACAGAGAAAAACAGCACCAACCGCCAACCAAAGCACGGAACATGGGACAGTGCAGTAGTCAACACAATCTGCCCCCATTTCCGTGGTACGGAATTTAAGCTTCTTCTGGACGCGAGAGGACTCGGGTCTCTCTCCCTCCTCCAGTCTCTCTTTTTGGCCATTTTGCGCGCAGTTGCTTGCCTCTTTGACCTCCGATATGCGTCCCCTCGTCATGTCTGTATGCAATACGTCGTAATAGCTGTAAGGTAAGATCTGTACGGAGTATTTACTCCGTACGACGTATTGTGTAGGGTCTGGTGGCTCCTATTGTCTGTGTGTAGCGGTGCACGCATATCGGGCCAGGCTGTTTGGGCGATTCCCAAGTGCTTATTTGCGGAAAGGGTGGATTCGTTACAGCGTCGTCGCAATGGCAGGATACCCATTGTGCGTCGTCGATGCTTTGCGAGTTTGAAGCTGAATCCGTCGCTTCGCTCTCTCTTCCTCTCCGGGCCCGTAAGACGCCAGGGACAGTCGATACTTGATAGGCTGGGCGGCCCATATCGTCCATGTCGTCCAGGCCGTCGATTCCACTCATGAAATCCAACGCCGGCCGGGCCAGAGCCATCCAAAATGCACGCAGGTCATCACAGGCCGTGTGCGTTGGCTCCAATGCGCGCGGTCGCAGCTGGGCCAAAACTGAAATTACGTGCATCAAGACCCGCCTTGGGTTTGCGCGTTATCACGACTGTGGCCGCGGCGTCGTCTCTGTTTGGCTGGTCTGGCTTTCTTGGACCGTTCCTTGGAGTCCTTGCTAGCGTCGGCCGTGGCTCACAGCTGGCCAGAGGAGCGCCACATTGCCCAAAGAGGCAACTTCATCGAGGGCTGCGTGTGTTGGAGTAAATAGTACATACCTCGTATTTGTGTGTGTGTGTGTGTATGTGTGTGTGGCACACCGTCCTGTAATTCGTCGTATCTGTTTCTTTTTTAAAGCTTTTTTTTGACTCTCGCACGCACGACAACCCTCAACTGTCATCCAGCTCACGAGGTTAGCGGGCCATGCAGGCCTCCTTGGCCGAGCCTTGGCCTCGCCAAACAGGAACAGCGTCTCTCTTCCCCCCTTTTTTGATTGATTCTCAATTAAGGTTGGAGCTGTCACACCGCTTCCCGAACTGAGAGCACCAAACAATATCAGGGGGCAGTGGTTGATTGGCCAGCATAGCTGCATCTTCAAAACCGCTTTTGACCACTTCTGGCCTGGCCAGGGCGGACAAAGGTATCTTTCTACTCAGCAATACACATAGGGCGGACGAGAGACCAGATGAAAACAATGGAAGAGATGAGGAGAGACGGGGTCTCGATCACACGGATAGAGGGATGGACGTGGATGGAAAGGAGAGATTCCGTGAGCCGAGCTGGTTTTCCATGTTTGAGATGGCCCCGAATCAGCCGGATGGCAGGTTGGTGAGATGGGATTACACGGGGCTAGACAATGCTGCTGCGTGCCCTTCACAAGCTGGTCACTGACATGATAGTGATATCTGAGCAATTTCAGACCGTTGTCGATGTTGACCTCACAAAATCTCATCCTGTATGTGGGGATGCTCAGGGGCTGGACTTTGGTATGGCTCTGTCGGATGCGGAACGGTCCCCGTTCCTATCTCTGTCTTCTTCGGTTTGGTGTCTAGTCCACCGTTTTCTCTGGCTCGCTTGCTGTCCTGCTATTTCTTTCATGCATCGCTTCGTATGTGTGTGTACGGAGTAATGTACGGAGGATGTCCCCACAAGATGCACTAGATGACGAGTCTGCCGCAACGTCCAAGCCTTTCTTTCGCTTGCCCCTTTGCAGATCGAAATTGGGTCTATTGGCGATAGCGGAATCGTTTGCTGACGCTTCACGTGAAAGAATGCTGGACATGGTCCACGATCTTTGTCCTCTTACAGAGTAAATTACATACTGTGTATTCGTAGGTGCATGTCTGCAGGTCTCCTCATCAGCGATTTTGCAGGAACCCGTCAGGGGTGGCCAGCCAGGGGTCCACGCTGGAGAAGAACAGGGGTTGGATAGCGGTGGGTTGAGGAGGTGCTGGCATGCCAGGTGATTGGAGCGCCCTTTGTCTGGATCGGCGACAGTCCGGGTTGCTACCGTTCTTGCTTTGCCATTTTGTGTTTTCTTTCAGGGAACCGCAATCTGTCAGGGGACCGCAAGAAATGTGAGTATCTTTCTCACACCTCACATGGAGCTCGTAAAATACAAAAAGTACTCCATAGTGTCCGTTCTTGCATGCCCTAGTTTTTCAACGGGCCTTTAGCCCCTCTGAACGACACCCGTCGCCCTCTCTTTGCTTTTTCTGATGGGCATGTCTCGGGCAGGTATGGAGAAGCCTGGCGGCTGCAAGGAGGAAGGACGGGGGACAAGCTCCTTTTCTTTCCCGTGTAAGTACATACAAAGTACGGAGTAGTATCTTACGACGGGTGTGTGCTGTGAACCCGGGTCGCTTATCAAGATCAGATGAGAAGGAAAGGGAGACCGGCAGAGCGCTTCGGAAGCGCAGAAGGTAAAGAACGGCAGTGGACGTAGCAAGGGGATGGCTGAAAAGGCTGTCAGGGACGTTCCGCCGTGCCTTGCCTCTGAATGCTCTGTCTCGTCTGTGATCGATATCGTGATGGGCATCGAAGGATCGAACATCTGGAAGATCGATTCCTGGCACACTGAATTCAGTAGAGATCAGTCAAGATCATTGAGCTGAGGCCAGTTGAGATCAGTTGAGATCAGTTGAGAGTGAAACCAGTTACAAGCCTGCCAGTGTAAAATGTTCAGAAAAAGCCGCCCTGTGGCATGCCTCGATGCCTCCCGGGGCAAGAGCCTAATTCGTCGTCCGCCCTGGCATCATTTGATGAGCGTTTCCTTGCCCTCCCAGCCTTTCTAGCGCTGGCACCAGCGCAAAGCCGTTTGAGAGGGTCCATGCCGCTACACCAGAGTCGGGCTAGGGGCGCGCATGTCAAACAGCGCAGCATATTAATCTTCCGCAAGCCGGATTCCAAAACCTTTAGCTGAAATTGGCTTGGCGGAACAAGCTTCTTTTTGGAGCATACCACACACAGTATGTCGTATTTGGAGGACATTTCAGGGACTTTTTTTTGGGGTTCGCTCGCCAGTTGTCTCACTTCTGCTGTTGTTGAGAGGTCAAGAAATTGTTGTGCCATGGTCTGGCCTTGTGGAAACGGTGATGCTCCATGCGGAGTATTACTCAGTACTGAAAGACGACGCTTCATATCCGTGGCGTCCCTGCACATCACACTTTCCTGGGACCGTCTGGCAAAAGGTTAAATTCGCGGGTCCTGGAGGGCGGCGTGCAGCCCCCACGTTGACGAGCTGTTTGAGAGGAGAGTCGGGCTCTTCACCAATGAAAAAGGCTTCTGTTGACTGTAAAATCGGTTCTGCTTTTGGCTTGTTTGTTGTCATCCCCCCTGAGAATACCTTGTATTCGAATTTTGTGTTGCTGGCTTTTGGTGCTCTTCTCCTTTTCTCAGGGCTGTTTCTGTCTCCTTTGTTGGCCATCGACCTTTTGACACGTGCTGCTTGCTTTGTACTCCGTAGCTGGTCACCTGGAGCCGGCGTGTGGGTAGCAATGAGTGCCTGTAAAAAGGGGCGCTCTCCACAACACTGGCGGCCAAGTGGGTTGTAACGTTATCTGCGGAGCGTTTTCTCAGCGTCGAGCAATGACCATGTTTGCCTTGGCTGTGGTTCTGGCCCTGGCGTTCAACAGCCGCCGTGTCCGTTCAGTGGATTTACCTCGTCGACGAAAGCCAGCCAGGGTCTCTCCTTTTCGAAACCTGGGGCGCGCTTCTCATTCCATGCACGGGTTCCACCTGAGCCACTGTCAGTGTCCATCCCTGCCACAGGCCCTGATTTCTAATTGACAGTCCCTGCTCTGAGGTATGTCGACTTGAGGTGTGGTTTGTAGACCGGCCCAGGGCTGTTATTTGCTGCTTTGTGCTGCTTTGTGCTGCCTTGGCCAGACCTGCCAAAACCAAACGGTGAGGCTACGATAAGTGCCAGCGCCTGATCCGATCCAGTGTCTCTGATCCAGCGCCGCCAGGAGCGAACTCCGTTGTGCCCTATCGCCCTCTCGAAGGCTATCCTCGCTGTGATTTATTGCCTGTGCTTCATCACCCACACAAAAGCAATATGGACTGGCCAGGAAGGATCCGCGACTGGGACAATGTCTTGCCCCAAAGATGACGTGACAGTCTCAGGTCTTGGACAGGTTTGCTATCAAGAGACAGACAGACAGACTGAAATCTACTCCGTACACAATAGGTTAGCCGCCCGGTACGCTGAGCTCTTGAGTCTTTCGGCCCTTCTGTTGTTTGTAACTCACCTTTTCCCATTCTGTCTGCGACACGCTTTCGCTGGGTCTCCCGTTTCAGGGGTCGAGTTGCCAGCTGCAGGTACGCCGATACGGTGCACACAGCGCCTGCTTGTTGGTTTGAAAGGTGGTGCCCCCCAAAAGACATGGCAATGCTTCCGGGCTGCGATACCAGGAGGTCGTACTGGCGGGTCCCCATAGTCGTACGGAGCACAGAAAGGCATCTCACTGGTAAGATGGTCTGGTAAGATAGCCCAGATATCCCACAAACAAACACAAACACGCGCTGTCTCGAGTACTTGTGCGTGCCGAGCTGGTTACGGCTGCCAGCGTGTTTTTGCGACTTCGGGGGCCAGCGCCAACAGCAGAGCTATGGTGCCGTGCCGGCAGATGCGTGGCTGTTGGTGTTTGTGACGCCTATGCTTGTTGTGTGGTCCATAGACGGGTGGTTGAGTGGTTGAGTGGTTGAGTGGATGTGTGGATGGCGGCGAGCTGCATTCGTGTATTCCATAAGATACAGAGGTACTTTGTGTAAATATTGACATCAACAACAAATAGCTCGTGTCTCTCTTGCCTGCAACTACGCGCAAAGCGCATGCAGGTCGCTCTTGCTGTCTCGTTACTCTGTACCTTGCATGCATTCAACATGGCAGGCGCGCCACAAGCGTCTTTCCATCTCTCCAGTTTTGCCTTTCCGGCCCAATGTGCAGCCCATCGTACCTTCTAAAGTTCAGCTACAGAAACTATAGCATTGTCGACAAGCTAAAATGGAAGTCGTCGCAAAACGGTTTCCCCTTTTGGCAGTTGCGACTAGCGGGGCCCGGCCATACGTTATTGGTAGCAGAATCGTCCTTGGGGACGCCAGTGCTCGTAATTTCCTTTTCTATCTGTGACTTGCCAGCCGCTGGCAGGTGGGCAAGCTCGCAAGCTCCTAGGTGGGCTCGGTGGGCAGGGCTCCGGTGTCAAGGCCCACCTTCCCAACCTTGCCACCTGGACGGGAGTAATGCCTCGCTCTTTCCTCCTTCGAGGGCCACTACGAAATACTTGCGTATTTTGACATCTGCTTTTTCGGGTGGCAACTTCTCGATGCTTCAAATCTTCTTCTGCCACATCACGACCACCCAAATTACAACGGACCAGCCACGCACAAGTGCCCAGCACACGCCAGCACACGACACCCCCGCCGCACCGTCGCCTGCTGCCCGATCCCACTTTCTTCTTTACCTGGCTGGCGCGTAGTGGTGTGCAGCCAATAACCCAGCCGAACCAGTCCGGCAGTCTTCGACCCGTCGTTTCCAGTTTCTTTGTCCCATTTTTGGGGCAATCTTCTGCCAGCCCTGCCTGGGTCGGTCAGCCTGCTGTCTGGCTGGTCGATTGTCGATTTGTCGTGTCGACAAACTCAATTTGACTGTTCTTGCACTCTTATTTGCACGGCCTGACCGCAACCCTCAACCACCCCGGCACGTTTGTCACTCTTTCACAAGGACACTTTATTTTTGCTGCAGCACCCTCTCGCTGCCACCACCTGCCGTCCCCCTGCCATATGCGACGTCAATCAGGGTCATCCAGGCATCCCGAAACCTCCTACGAGGCTGCCCTGTGGTTCGCCGAGCTCTGACCCTCGTCTGGCCCACGACCGTCCGCCCGGCTTTGTTTCTCGTCTCGCACAGTAACCACCCCGTCACTCTCCCTCCCCCTCGAGACCCCCATCCTCCTCCCAGTCTCCTTTCGGTCTTCCCAGTCCTCCTGCGAGTCCTGTTCTCGCGTCGTTTCGCCCATTGGCTGTCACCCAACGACTTCCCGCTTAGCTTTTGTTCCCATCCTGACGCCTTCCCTCCATCCTCCCCCATTCTGGTTGTTTTCTGGTCTCCAGTCGCCGACTGGGTTGTTCTCCTGCATCGTCTCAGGCTCTCTGCCCGCGTGCCTCACTCCGCGTCTCCACGCTTTTGCAGACAGACACCATGTCGCAGTTTCCACCCCAAGGTGGCCCTGGGCCGACAGATTCCACAGATTATTACGAACGTCAGTACGAGTATCAACAACGGCAACCACAGCAGCCGTCTCTGCACCAGCAACAGCAACACCAACACCAACATCAGCGCCAGCAGCACCACCGGCAACAACAACATCAGCAGCCGCCGCCGCCAATATCGTCTCCTCTGCAGTCGCCAACGCAACGACAGGACCGTCCATACTACCCGCAGCATCACCAGCAGCACTACGGCAGCTTGCCTGCCTCGCCCTCCTCACCGACGCTCTCCTCCTCCTCCTCCTTCCCAGTCTCTGCGTCTCCTTCTCCGTCGCCCTCCTTTACATCCTCACCCAACTCCTACTCGCGTCCATCATTGGACAACAACACTGCCAACAACTATAACAACAACGGCAGCAGCTCGCCAGGCTTCAACAGGTCGCAAATCCATCACCCATCCTCTTCTTCCGGAGCCGGGCGTTCGGCTCTGCTTCAGACGAGCGTCAGCGTCAACTCGTCACTGTCTTCACGGTAAGCACGCTCACACACTGTGTCTTGTTCGCCCCATACGACGTACTTCGCACTTCCCTCAACCTCTTCTTGGCTTGCCGCCGTCTCCTCTCCCCCCTCTCCTGTCTCCGGTCCAGCCCCTGTCCGTGTCTGCTTGTCTGCGTGGCTAGTCTGTTATGTTGGTTTTGCTTCGTTACTTCCGTCTCCTTTTTTTTTTTTTTTTTGTCCGCGTGCCCTCCTCGAACTTGACTATCAAAGATCGCCTTGCTTGACGGTTGCTATTTTCGTGACGAGACTGGGGAATCATTCTCGAAGGAAGACAGATCCGGCGGCCACAATCCTCGGAACAACTTTGCGTGTGTGCGTGTGTGCGTGTGTGCAGAAAGGCTGTACGACCGTAGGCGCAACGTCTCACAGACGGCCGCTGGAGAGGAGAGCCCTGACACTGTCTCCTCCACCCCCTGTCCATTTCCCTACGTTTCTGGCCAGGCCACCCTGCCGTGCAACCCGCCCCCATTCTGCATTCTGCCACACCGTCGCGCCCGCTGGGAAAGACTCAATTGCTAATTAATCCTCCTTCGTCTTCTTCTCCTTCGTTCTTTACCTTTTTTACGAAATACAGATCTCAAAGAAAAGCAGCTCCCAGCCCGCTCCAAACGAGCACAGCCATCTCGCCCCCGACGACTTCGACGCCATTGGGCTTCAGTTTTCCCTTCTCCGACTCTCCAAGTCCGAACGGCAGCCCGCGAGGCACGGCCAGTGCCTCTCAAGAGCCCCTCGACATCCCCCAGATCGTGACGACTGGCCCCGAATCACCTCGACTTGAGCGCGACCAGAGCCTGGGCGCCGCCGAAAAGACATACTTCAACAGCGACTCCTCAGGAGCGTCTACACCCGTTGAAGAGATATCGAATCCCATGTTCGTATAGCACCGTTCAAAGTCACTGCCCGATGACAATGTTTCTTTCTTTTTTTTTTTTTTTTTTTTTTGGTTTCTCTGTACCTTCTTTCCACACAAAGAAGGCACCTGGGTTTCTTACCTCGATGTGGCCAATGAGACGATTCGGCAGATATTGGGCTGAAGTCGGGCTGTCAGTCTGACGTTTTCTCAGTTTCTCTGGGTCTTCGTTCGGGTTGCTTGTTCTTTGATGCTCGCCGTTTTCCTCTTCTACTTTATTGTTTTCCTATATCTAACCCTGATTTCCCTCCCAGACCTGCGGTTTCTCCCCGTCTTCCGAATGATAATCGAAGCGTTTCCGACTCCGCTGTGACCCCCAAGCCTCTCGCGGGCGCAACAATCTCATCACGGGCAGTCATGGCTGGCCCTTCGACCGCCCCCCGTGCTGAGGCAAATGGTGCGCCCCGGAACGCCTCCATCGACTCTGGCGTGTCGGCTTTGTCGAGCGGTTCCACTGCACGGAAGAACTCGACAGACAGCGTCACGACACACGACATCCCCTCCATCATCAAGGCAGCTGGCAGTGCAGAGGCCGTAATTGAGCACCTTCTTAAAGAGAAGCAGGCCCAGTCTCAGCAGAATGCGCAGCTCTGGCGCCTGGTCGACAAACAGCGGGCCATGATCCTTGGTCTCAACAAGGATCTGGAGCGGGCATTGAAAGACAAGGAGAAGTACCGGAGAAAGGTCAAGGAGCTGTTGCCAGACCATGGCCGGCCACCAGTTCCTCCCGTCCCCGAAAACAGTGCCTCGCAGCAGCAGCAAAAGGGCATACCGAGCAGCAGCTCACAGAACACAAGCAGTTCTAGTCTTCCAGCGCTGAGCGTAGGCACGATTAACCGGGTTGCGTCTGAAGATGTCCCCTCATCGCCTGTGAGCGTCAAAGACTCTCCCCTGCAGTCGCCGGTGGACATGTCTTTGGCACCCTACCCCATCACACCACCCGCCGACCAGCCATCCATCGCAGCCGCATCTGCTGTAGGCGATCTGTTGGATCCCGTCGAGTCTATGCCCCGGCCTCAGGACCACGCCCTGGGCAACTTCGACCACGAAGCTGAAGAGCGCGCGGCCGACTCTGCTCGCCACAATACCAATGCTGCCAATGACATCCCCATCAGCTTCTCTCTCCCGCCATCCCGCAGCTTGCCCAGTAGACCACCGCAGGTCCCACCCCCACAGATTCCCTCAGCCTCGTCCGACGAGGGCGGTGCCTCACAGTTTGCGCCACCACCTGCGCCACCACCACGCAAGCCTCCACCGGCACCATTATTGCTTCGGGACCCGCGTCCTAGCCCTACCATCCCCATCGACGATGAGGTCCTGGAGTCGGACTCTGATTACGATTCCCTGCTCGAAGTGACCGAGATTGCCGAGAAGGAGAAGCGCGGTCGGCGGAGAACACGGGAGGAGGACGACCGTGAGCGGGAGATTCTTGCAGTCCAGGAGGCTGAGATTCGGAGCTTGTCCAAGAAGAGCAAGAAGAGCAACAGTGCCCATGGCACGCCCAAATCGGCCGGCCAGCCCTCTGCCGCTCCTGACACCTTGCCTCCAAGCTTGATGCTCTCCCAGGCCGCTCTGCAGCCGCCCAACTCCCTGGATGGCATGCTGAGTAGCGACGGCAGTGACATTAACAACAATGTCATTACGGTCCAAAGAAGCCTTGCCGCTCCACTTATGAGCCCTGGCCTGCCTTCGAGTCCCCGCCCGATGGCCGGCAATGCCATGCCTCGCTCTCCTCTCCACTCGCCTCCTCTGTCACCGAGAATGGGTGGCAACTTTGGTTCGGCCGGTTCGGCCGGCCCAGCTCCACTGTCGCCTCGTCCTCCTCGCCAACTGATTCCTCTACCGCCAAATACTCCTCTTCAAACGCCTTCTCCCGCACCTGGCGAGCCGCCGACGCTTTCTTCCCCGAAGCCTTTGAATATCATCAAGAAGTCAAGCGAAACGGCGTCTTCAGTTGCGCCTTCAAGCCCGTCGGTCAAGTCCATCAACAGCCGCGAGAGCCCACAAGAGCGTACTCGCATCTTCAAGGGCTTTGTGACTGAAGAGTTCCCCGACCTTCTGCTCCCGCCCAACGCTCTCCCCTCGATCGATATTAAGGTGGCCTCGTCCCGTATGAAGCCGTCTCGCGCCAGTCTTATTTCGCTCACTCAGCTCGAGGAGGATCCGGTCTTTACTCTGGCTGTCTTCTCTCGGGCTGACGGCGGAGAGCTGTGGCGTGTTGAGAAGGACTCGGCATCTCTTGCCAAGCTTGACCAGCGATTGAAGCAGTGCCCGGCTTTCACGGCCAGAACCCCCGACCGTTCCCTTTTCAGTGGCCATGCACCGGCCAAACTCGATGCCCGTCGCCAGACGCTCAACCATTACTTGGACGAGCTTCTCAATACGCAGCTTGACAACCCTACTGCCATGGAGCTTTGCCGCTATTTGTCGAGCAACACCCTGCCTCCTAATGCGGACGAGACGGGTTCGACGTCAGCTGAGGTCCGGAAGGAGACTCAGGCCAACAAGGCCAAGATCAACTTTGGCGACCGTCCAGTCAAGACTGGCTACCTTACGAAGCGTGGCAAGAATTTTGGCGGCTGGAAGGCTCGCTTCTTTGTTCTCGATGGCCCTCACCTGAAGTACTACGAGACGCCTGGCGGTGCCCACCTGGGTACTATTAAACTGCAGAACGCGCAGATTGGAAAACAGTCCCAGCACAACGACACGTCGTCTCCTGCTCGCGGTGGTGCCAGCAACAACGCGTCCGACGACTTTGACAACCAGTACCGCCACGCCTTCCTGATCTTGGAGCCCAAGAAGAAGGACCCTACTGCCCTCACGAAGCATGTTCTCTGCGCCGAAAGCGACCATGAGCGGGATCTTTGGGTAGACTCTCTGCTTCGCTGGATCGACTACCGTGACGAAGGCGACGATGATGACACTCCGTCCATCGCCGGCGTTCCCGGCACGCTTGATCCGGACCGCCCCCAGTCTTCCAACGACACTCGGCCAGCTCCCTCAACCATTACGAAGAAGCAACGGAATAAGAAGCAGCAAAAACCCACAATTTCGTCGCCGCAGCAGCAGACGCAACCTCAACAGACCATTATTGGTGGCTATAACAAAGACGGTCTCATTGGTGTCAGCTACGATGCGATGCAACAGGGCGAGATCCCTCACGGTGTGCCCGGCAACAACCGCCAGCGCCGCAGCTCGCAGGACTCGGATATTCCACAGACAATGTCCTCCCAGTTATCCTACGCCATCTCGGCGCCGCGGGATCCCCAGGTCATATCAGACTCGTCTTCATGGGGTGGTCGCGCCGGCATGCTTGGAGCAGGCTTGGCGCCTCCGACAGTGGATGAGAAGAAGGCGCGAAAGCGGAGCTTCTTCGGCTTCGGCGCCAAGACGCGGACCTCGAGTGACGGGCCTTCTGATTCTCTCTTTGGCGACAACAACGCTGGCGGCCCTGCAGGTTCTGGCAATGGTGGTGGCGGTGGTGGACCTAACCGCCAAGTCTTTGGTGCTCCTCTGGCTGAGGCTGTCCGCTACAACTCACCTGTTGATGTCAACGTGCCTCTTCCTGCCGTCGTGTACCGCTGCATCCAGTATCTGGAGGCTCGCAACGCCGTGTACGAAGAAGGCATCTTCCGTCTCAGTGGCTCGAATGTGTTGATTAAGCAGCTCCGCGAGCGGTTCAACAACGAGAGCGACGTCAACCTGCTGACGGACTCGACTTACCACGATATCCACGCTGTGGCCTCGCTGCTCAAGATGTACCTCCGCGAGCTGCCAACGACGATACTGACACGGGATCTGCACATGCAGTTCTTGTCTGTGACGGAGATACCCAACCAGGAGGAGAAGCTGGCGGCTCTGGCCGAATTGGCCACTCGTCTGCCGCAAGCCAATGCCACGCTTCTTAAGTACCTGGTTGCCTTCCTGATCCGGATCATTAATAACTCGGACCGCAACAAGATGACGGTGCGCAACGTCGGCATCGTTTTCTCACCGACTCTCAACATCCCTGCGCCTGTCTTTGCCCTGCTACTACAGAACTATGAGGCCATCTTCGGCATCGAGCCCGAGGAGTACGTGCTGCCCTCGCCTGTTTCGGATGATCCCCAGAACCGCCGTCCTTCGCTGTCGTCCATGTCAACGGGCACCACCATCGACCCGCTGCCTCAGCGTCCCTCAACCTCGCATGCCGGCGAGTCCCCCCACCGCCAGCGTCTGCTTGATGCCGTCAAGAACGGCGGTAACGGCGGTCGAAACACACAGACTCCGCCTCCTGTCTTGGTGAGCTCGGCTGGCTCACAGATGCAGTCGCGTTCGGCTTCGACACCCACGCCGCCACCAATGCAGCCGCCGCCGAGCTTCCCGCTTCCGAAGCCATCGCAGCAGCAGCAGCAACGTATGACGACCTACGAGCCCCAGTATCTGTCGCAACAGCAGGGCAACTCGCAGGTGTCCCTTCGGCCGGCGTATGAAAGTGGCTTTGTGCTACCGGCGGGGTACGACCCGATGCAACTTCCGGCGTCTAATCCCGTCCGCACAAACCCTGGCTATGACCGGCCGCTCTACGAGGGCGCCAGCAACGGAGGACTGGCGGCGTATGAGCGCAACACACGACGCGAGAGTGCGATCCTGCCCAGCGGCCCGGCAATGAACCTCAACAATCAGCAGGGCGCTAGACGTCCAGGGCCGGGCAACCGGTACTAGAAATACTTGCCCTCGACACTGCGACCCAGCTACACAACCCCCCGCTTTTGACAAGCCCGATATTTGGTGTGCTGCACGAAGCATCAGCCACTTGTGTACCCACACACATGAGTACACCGACGTGCACCGAGCCCATATTCCACCCCCACCGACATGATGATACCAGGGGCGTGTATTTATGGGCACATGTGCAATGTGCAATGTGCAATTACATATGTGGCTGTTTGTTGCTGTTTTCACTGTGCTTGATTGGCCGGGCCTGCCCTATCTTTTTTTATTTTCGGGATACCCCAGGGCGGCCCGGCATATGTATGCTTTTGTTTGCATTTGATTTCCCATTTGGTTTATATCTCTTTCATTTCATGTATGTCTGTTGGGCTGGATGCCAGATTGATTTTTGATTTTTTGTCTACCTGTTTTTGTACGTTATGCCATTTTGTTGTTCTTTGCGAAAGATGCGAAGGATGCGAAAGAGACATTTGATTTTGCGACTCTCATACCAAGGTGTATATTATCTAATATTACGAGGAGACGAGAAGGGTCAGCATAGGAGCTAGGGCGGCCTAGTGGACGGGCAGCGAGCTGCCACATGAAGACTTGTCCACCCATCTTTTTCAGCATGGCGTTTTCACGGAAAGATACGAGTTCACATTTGGGTGGTTGAAGACGTAATGAATCTATTTATTCACCTGTCTTATTTTATTGCTTACTCATGTCGGCGTTCGCCCTTGCAAGTTGGAAACGAAGGAGTGGAAATGGCGTTTCTAAAGCAGTGAGACGATTCAACCGAAAGACTAACCTAATTAAGCCTTGAATTTTTGATAAAAATATCGTGAGCTCGCTGTGAACTCAAGTACCACATGAAGGAGAGCCGTGAGAGACTGTATGATATCTCGTAGCCTTACGAATAGGCATTACATTGAGAATACGTTGTACTTTGTCCTCTGTACTTTGTACTTTCCACTCTATACTTAACACAGCCATGAGCATAACCGTTTCGTCGTAAATATAAGATCCTGTTCTCGGTTGGGGAGAACGCTCCGAAGGAAGCCAGGCAGGCTGGGCCGCTACTTCCCGTTCCAATGGTCTCCGTCTACGCTTTCCCTTCTTGCCCTACAACGCACCTGCCTTGTTGGATACTGCCGCTCGGGCCAGGCAACAACTGCCCTGCTCCACTGCTAACGCCATGGAGATAAAACCTGAGACCTAACGCAACCAACCACGGCATGCTCTCTTGCAGCGCTCGAGAGCCCAGCTAGTCCTTTTAAGGGCCAGGCCAAGGTCCTGCCCAACGCCCAGGTCAAGTCGCTCCAGGCGCCTAGGCCAGGGTTTTCCGCCCTATTTTCCCAGGTTCGCTCTTTCCTCTTTGCTGGTAATTACTTTTCGCAAGGGGGCCTTCCATTTTTCGAACGCGCGCGCGAGAGCGAGAAAGAGCGAACAGGCGAGGCACTGGCCAAAGAGAGAAAGAACCGACGCAGCTTTGTCGTCCGCGCTTTCCCTCTCCTAAATGCGACCGCAGGAGCAACCCGTTTGTCCTCCTTCCTCTCTCTCTCCCCTCTCTCCACACACCCGTAAAAATACATCGGCACATCGGGGATTTTCAACGCCGCCAAAAACAAAGCATCTGCCCCATCACGCTCGCAAAGTCGAGTCAAACTACGATCACAGCCTCACGAATCCCAATCCACACTGCCCACACCGCATTTAATGACATAACGACGTATGACATACAGCATACAGAATACAGAATACAAGAGCGAACGTATTCCATCACTATCCACTTTGTTCTCCGCAGCCAACTGTTCGATCCGTGGCTGGCCCTCCCCTAATTCAAGACCCAGCTTGAGCTCAATTTGCATCTGGGGAGAAGAATAGCTCCTGCTGTCCATCCGGAACGCCACGCGACGACCATTTCGTTGGGTCTTTTCCCGGTCTTTGCTCTCTTGCGGCAGACCGTCGCTTTACCCGTTCTCTCGACGAACGCCTCGCTCCTGTCGGCTTTTAACGATTGGCGACTCTCGGTCTTTTTTGGCTGACGGCATTTTCCGATTCGATTTGTCGACGTCGACAACTACCTTCCTCGACACTTTTACTTCTCCTCGCCCTCTTCTGCTGCCCCTATGGTGGGTGGCTCCGCCTACGCCCTGGGCAATCTCCGGCCAGGGGCATCGGGCGCACCGAAAAACTCGCCAACAACCGGCAACAATCGATCCGGCTCCGCTTCTTCCTCCTCGATCCTCCCCCCCATGTCCGCGATGGCTTCTTCTTCAGCAGCAACAAAAGGCGCTGCAGCGCCACGACAGCCGCCGCAACCGCCGTACTCAAACCCTGCAGAGCGCTATTCCCCCGCGACAACCGATTCACAAAGTCCGTCCGACAATGACGACGATGATGATGGCGACGACGACAACAACGACGACCATGGGAACAACCAGACAGAACGCAACGGCGGTGGTGCACAGTCCGGCCCTGGGGCGCCGACTTCGGCAGCAAATCCTCGCACGGGAAGCACACAGCAAGGCCCGGGTGGCTCTGCTGCTTCTGGCACTGCTGGAGGTGCTAGCAACAACAATACAGCCGATGCCAAGAAACCCCGTGCCTGCGAAGCCTGCCGTGGCCTCAAGGTGCGCTGCGACATGGACCCGAATGCTCCACCCGAGACTCCCTGCCGACGCTGTGCCAAGGCTGGTCGCAAATGTGTCGTGACACAGCCGACACGTCGACGACAAAAGAAGACGGACAGCCGCGTGGCCGAGCTAGAGAAAAAGATTGACGCGTTGACGGCCAGTCTCCAGATGACAAGACAGCCAGGTACGGGCACTGGCGGTAGCGGAAGCTCTGGCGGCACTGGGCGGGATGACGGAGGTGGCAGCAGTGGTGGCGGTGGACGGATGTCGATCAGCACGAGCGGTGGCAACGGCATTCTCCGTGAATGGCCGCCCAACTTGGATCATCCACATCTGCCACCAGTCGCACCACGAAGCGCGTCAAGCACTTCCATCGGAGGTGCCAATGGCCGTGACTTGCCGCCCGTGCCGGGAATGTCAGGATCGGCACCGCCGCATAGCCCGTATTCGACGAGCACGGCTGGGCGGAGTCCATTTTCTAATGGGCCACCGCCGATGGTGATGGCTGGCCAGAAGCGCAAGTTCTCTGAGATTCGCGAGGCAACCGGCGTTGTCGGTGCTGGTGCTGGTGGTGCTGGTGGTGCTGGTGGTGCCGGTCCGGGCCCACGAGGCGGCTCGGGTTCACGGGCCGGATCGACAGCCAGCGACGAGTCGCCGTCAATGCGCGAGAACCCCTACCAGAGCTACCACCCTCACCACAGTCACGGTCTCAGCCATGGGCACAACGCGCCGCATGGCGGCCACCCATCCCAGCACTCACAACCTTCGCAACGGCATAGCGTGCCAGAGCCACGGCAGCCGCCGCAGCAGCAGCAGGCCTCGCCAGCATATGGCATGGCACGGAGCCCAGCCGGAGGCGTTGGCAGTGCGCCCCGCTTCGGTACCGAGTACGCCGATATTATTGACCGTGGCCTTCTGACCATGGACAAGGCCGTAGAGCTGTTCCAGCGGTATACCGACCGGATGGCGCGGCATATGCCTGCCGTCGTCTTCCCACCAGGCACGACCGCTGCCGATATTCGCAAGACAAAGCCGGTCCTGTTCTTGTCCATCATGGCCGCGTCGACAACAGAAATGTCGGATGTCCAGCGCGCCATCGTCAAGGAGTTGATGCAGGTGTTTGCCGAGAAGATCTTTATTGTTGGAGAAAAAAGCCTGGAGCTCGTGCAGGCGCTGCAGCTCGCCGTCATCTGGTACTGGCCGCCTGAGCACTTTGAAGAGCTCAAGTTCTACCAACTGGTACACACGGCCGCCGTCATGGCCATTGATATTGGCCTCGGCAAGCGGCGGCCAGGAAACGGACCGGGCGGTGCAGGTGGGGGACGCGGAGCCCCTGGTCCGATGGGTGGTCCTGGCGGCGGTCTTGGCGGCTTTGGTGGTGGTATAGGTATGGGCGGCCCCGGCTCGGGAATGGGCTTCGGCGCGAGTGTTGTTCGCGGTGGCTTCCGTCCTGGCGCCGGTGGCCGACTTGGCGGACCATTTAGCGGTTGGAGAGACCACCCATTCAAGAAGTACCCTCTTCCCGATCCGTGCAGCATCGAAGGCCGGCGGACATGGCTGGCATGCTACTTCATGACGTCCAACACGGCCATGGCCCTCCATCGGCCCAACCTGGTCCGTTGGACATCGTTTATGACGGAGTGCGTCGAAGTGCTCGAGTCGTCGCCCGATGCTGCCCCGTCGGACAAGTACCTGTGCCACCTGGTCTGGACACACCGCATGGCTGAAGAGGTCGGGCAGCAGTTTTCCATGGATGACCCGACGACTGTGATCAACATTGCAGACCCTCGGACACAGTACGCCTTGAGAGGCTTTGAGCGCGAGCTGGAGCGATACAAGTCCACCATTCCGCGGAACCTTCTACAACGTGAGTTTATCGTGTGCTCTTTTATAATACAAGACTTGTGCGTCTTACATCTAACACTATATAGCCTCCCTACGACTTAGTTTCGAAGTGCTTAGCCTATATATGCACGAGATTGCACTCCAGACCGAGAACGGCAATGACGACTTCAAGACGCCATACACGGCCGAGTCGACCAAAGAAGCGCTCATCGGTGACGCAACACTGACGCCTGCACACATCCGCGCGTTGACGGCGTGTTTGCTTGCCATTGACGGCATCTTTGACGCGTTTCTGGGCATGGAAATCCAGTCCCTGCGGTGCATCCCCGTTTTCAATTTTGTGCGCGTGGCCTATGCAACGGTCGTCATGATTAAGCTGTACCTCTTTGCCTCTTCGCCCAACTCGGAGCTCGGCAAGGTCATCAACAAGGAGCACATGAAGGTCGAGCAGCACCTGAACGCCTTGCTCGACAAGTTCCGTGCCACGGCTGCCGACAACCGCTCACGGCCCGCAGGCAAGTTCATGATTGTTCTGGCCATGATCCGCTCGTGGTTCCTCAAGCAGCAGGCACACAATTTTTTTGATGGCCGTGAAGGTCAGCAGGAGAATGGCGAGGCTTCGTCAAGCAGACCAAGTGCAGCAGACCAGTCACAGGCTCCGCCTCAGCAGCAGCAGGGACAAGAGAGTGTTGCTTCACCTGCGGCAGCTGGCACGCCTGGCGGCACTTTGCAATCCTATATGCCCTCCTCGGCGTTCTTGTCGGCTACCAATAACAACAACAGCAACAGCAACAGCAACGGCAACAGCAACAGCAACAGCAACAGCAACAAAAACAACAACACGAACAACACAAACAACACAAACAACGGCAATAATAGCCACCTCCGTGCATCGTCTACATCGTCGGCCACAGCCACACCGAGTCCTTCAGTCACATCAGGTGCCACGCCCAATGCGAACAACAACGGAAACCAACTACCGCAGCACCAGCACCAACAGCCACTGCCGCAACCGACATCGGCTGGTATGTACTCCTCGGCCAATACGCCTCTGCAGCTTCTGTCTGAGATTGCCGCCAACGACTATGCCGCCAATGCAGCAACGGCAGCCGCTAGTATGCCGCAGCACCAACAACAACAAGGAGACGCTGCTGGCCCGGCTGCCGCGCTCAGCTCCGTCCCGCCCTGGACGCCCTTCTATAGTAGCCTCAATAACGGCGCCAGCAACAGCGTCGGCAGCGGCGGCGTAAACGGTGGCCAGTCGACCGACCCCCAGCAGCAACAGCAGCAGCAGCAGCAGCAGCAGCAGCAGCAGCAGCAGGCACCATCGCTTATGCCGCCACCACCGTCGACGGCCGACTACATGGCCCAGTACCCCAACCTCAACCTGGGCGACAATTTCGAGTATGCTTTGGATCTGACTTTTGTCGGTCTGTCCGAAGGCGCCGATAATCTCAACCTTAGTGATGGTCTGAATTATATATTGGCAGACCCATGGTTTGGAGGAGGCGAAGCGTTCCAGTTTTAGTTGTGCTTTGCTGGAGGGACGAAGGTATTTTATTTTGATTTTTTTGTATCTTGTTGAAACAATACCCTGGGAGTGTCTTTATTTTTGGCGTGTTTACTACTTTGACTGAAAATTGATTTCAGGCCCCTTGAGCATCATATCATAGCTGGTCAACTAAAGGGAAGTGCATATTGAGAGCAGTAATAAGTAAGCAAGCTTCGCTTTGGCGATTAGCCATCACACACCGGCCTCCAGCAAAATTGCCCAGATCGAAAGCAATATCATAACCAGTTCTTGCATGCCGTTTGCCTTGTAAAAACCAAAACCAGATCCTCAAATCCATACCATTGTTCCAATTTGGTGCCATAACCGTCCAACAAGCAACAGAGAAACTCGAATAAAAATATATAAAAAAGGAGAAGGGAAAGAAGTGCTAAAAACCTGTCGTTGCCATGCCCCATTTGCTTGTCTTATCACATTTTCTGTCCAGTTTGACGCCACTTCGCTACCAGATAGAAAAGAACCGAACAGCTGAGATGATACGACATAACAATTTTCGTCGTAACCAGAAATCCGATACACAGCGGGATGCCGTGTTCAAGAAATGAAGAACTAGAAACAGAAAAGTGTAGGATAAATGAACGCATGTGTCTGAAGATTAGAAAAGAGCAATTTGGCCGGAGAAACTGAAGAAAAAAATTGCAGTCATGTTTTTCTGCCTGGGCATCTTTTGCCCAGGACCAAAGAGGTTGATTTGAAAGACAGTTCAAGAAGTGAAGTAAAAAGAAGAAAAAAGAGGAAAGAAAGCAAAAAGGCAAGAACAAATAGAGAAAAGCGTGAAAAAAGAAAAAAGAAAAAAAAACACAAATAACGCCACAACGATATAAAATCATCCTATATGTGGTCCACACATTTCCCGTTTGTTTCGGTTTCGCTGCGCCCCATGAATATCTTTATCGCCATGCCAGTCACAACAGCTGTCCTGAATGTCCCGTAGGAGAGCGTGAATTCGTGGCATAAACGCCCGGTTGAGTAAATAACGCCATGCACGTAAAAATCCGTCGTCGCAAAACTTGTAGTCTGAGTCAAGCCCAGAACGTTGAAAATAAAGGATGAAATCAAGTGCCAAGTAGTCGTATAACCCGCGCTGCCGCTTTGTCGGGGTGCTTTCTCGTTCGTTTGTGATGCAGTCGTAAGAAACATGAAAAGAAAAGGAAACGATATCGTGAGAGAGAAAAAAAGAAGAAGAATAACGAGAAGGAAAAAAAGAAAAGGAAACAGCGCCCCGTGCTTAGTCCATGTAAAAGTCACCTTTGAGGATTCTCTCCTGGAAGTGATCCGGCTTGGGCCGGGGAGCCTGGCGAGGCTGCGGGGCAGGACGCTGCGCGGGTGGCGGTGCAGGCATATCCGATACAGACTTGGCGCGGTCATGACGCATACCTACGCCACCACCGTTACCGACGCCTCCGCCGGCACCGCCAGGAATGCTGCTGGTATAGCTCGACATGGAGCCGAAGCCGCTTCCGCGTGGTGGCGAGTTGCCCATTCCCGAAGCAAAGGAGAACGAGGGCCGGGCGCCGGACGCCACGCTGCTCTCGGCACGAGACCTAAGCTGCTCAGGCCAGTTGTATCCTTGGTCTGCACGAGCAGCGGGAAAAAACACTTTGTCAGAAGCAGTTCTAGGACTGAGTACTGGTGCATTTTGGGAAGGTGCCTGGTTCGCCGTCGAAAAGGAAAAGGAAGTCCCCCGTGATGTGTTGCGCTGTGTTGGAATGGAGATGGGAGAGCGGGGAGAGACATATGAGGAAGAAGCAGATGGGGAGAGTGGTGAAGAGGAACGAGGCGGAGCCGAACCAGGCTGTTGTTGTTGTTGCTGCTGCTGCTGCTGCTGCTGCTGAGACTGCTTTCCTCCGCCTGTCGCAGCAGTAGTAGCAATGCTGGAAAGGTTGGAGCGCTGCCTACCATTGGAGGAGGTTCCTCCGGGACTGGTGCCGCCCGGGCCACGGAGGTTGCGCATGGCCTGGGCGCCAAAGCTCATGCGGCGTGCAAATTGTGTGTTGGGCGAGTTGCGCGACCCACTGCCGGCGGGCGCGTCGTCGTCTTCGATGGCGTTCTCGTCAAAGGCCGTGTCCGAGGTGGACGAGTTGGTGGACATGCTCGCACGACGCGCCGCAAACGACGATGCACCTATGCCGCTATTGGGACCTGCACTGACGCTGCCATTGCCAGCCGTGGCGCCAGACAAACCAAGCGCGGCCGTTGTAGAAACAGACAGGCGCCGCCGCCGGTTCTGGTCCATGGCAGCCGATGTGATGGGGCCCGGGAAGGCAGGTGTGCCATTGTTGGCGCTCGAAGTTGAGTTGCTGCGGAAGATGCTAGAGAGGGTCGCCGAAGTGACGGAGCTGCGGCGGTTGCGAGACATGTTGTCGGTCGAGTTGGATGGGTGGTTGCTGTCGTTGGAAGCCATTGTAACAAGGTTGGAGGGCAAAGGGGATTGCCTGGATTTATAGAGATTCGTAATGAAAGAGAAACCCGGGGAATAGAATGAGCCGTACGGTACGAAAGATGGAGATGGAGATGGATCGGAAAATGGGGGCCAGAAAGTCGTAGATGGGTAGCAGTAAAAAGCACTTGTTCGGTTCGAGAGTAAACGGAAACGAGGAGTGCGTGGTTCGTGGGCTGTGTTGATCGGAAAAGTCGTATAAAGTGGTTCGAGGCGGGAGTTGGCTATGCACGATCTGGTGTATGGTGTACGTTCGTATCTTATCTTGTGACAGAAACTCGCGAGACCCTTGTAGACCCTTCGGGGTCGTTGGATGAAGAAAGGGAGAGGGACGGTGGCCTGCAGAACCAGTCTGCAGCCGGGCCGAAACGGAAAAGTTGCTTCGCACGGCTGCGAAACAGAAGCACCGGCAATCAAAGACCGAATGGGCTGGAAAGTGGTGTGTTTTGTAGTATGAATTATGTGACAGGAGGGAAGCAGAAGCGAACAAGATGTGGCAGAATGTGACGAGGGAAAGGGCAGTGGGCGACACAAGGGGATATATAACAGGCGAGGGTCCTGGGCCAGAATGGCAGTGAGTAGGCAACAAAGAGCGTCAGACAGCGAATTTGGCGGGCTTTGATGAGCGTTGGACGAAGCGGGGAGTGGAATGATGGATGATTCGATTCCTCCTCTCCAAAAAACAGACGAGACAGGACCAAAGAGAGAATCAGAACATAGAGAGGAGGGGCGCGAGGTCGTTTCTGGAGCTAATTTAGTGTTGCCGATCAAAGAGAAAAGCCCTGTACGAGTATGTTGTAAAGGAGCTGTTGGCGCTGTGGGGTGCTAGCGCTGTACGGAGTATTACTCCGTAATTGAACTGGCAATTGGGGACCAAGCTTTAGAGACGCAGGGCAATGGGGGGCAAGGATCGTCGAGTACACGGCACAGGGTGACGCTGAGGGCCGCCCGATTTGTGCTCGTGTTTATGATGAAGAAAAAGGGGGCGTGCTGTGGAATGAAGTTATTCAGAGACAGATTTTGGGCAGTGACGTCGGCCTTTTGTCAGCTGCAGTGGCGAAATTGGAGCCAGGGGCAGAGAAATCTGGCCCGCTGTTACGTGCTATTGCAAAACGTGGAAATAGCCAGGACAGGAAAGAACGAAGGCTCCGGGTCGAGAAGCTATAAGGCAAGAAGGTGAAAGCAGAAGGATCGATGGTAAATAAACGCGAGGGAAACTTGCTATCGAAGAAAGCGTCGGGAGTGTGTCGATGCAAGGCGGACGAGAAGAGGGAAAGAGCAATCGAGCGTTAAAAGGTAGGGGCATTCGTTTGAATGGGGAAAGAGCGACCCGCTCGAAGGACTGCGTTCCTATCTCAATCTCGTTTGAATATCTACGGTGGGGGAAGCTGCTGCTGCTGTATCACATCCGTGGCGCTGGTCGACGAATGGGGAAACATCAAAGGATAAATGCGTCCGCCGCCATCTACGGCCTTGAGACAACTATGTCCGTGACAACTTGACCGATTTGAGGCAGAGTCGACGACAGCTTGGCGCTAAAATGCTCGCTCGAGATTCACATGGCACCGACGACAGGGGAGGAGCGACCGAACGCGTCGAGGTATCTCAATCGCCATTTGGGGGCTGACGCCACATGTCTCTATGGCTCCTTCCCTGGCAATCCGAGCATACTGAGTAGCATGTACATGTAATAAGATACGAACGTACATAAATATACTGAGTATGTACTCCGTACTCCGTACAGGTCCAGTCCAGACCAGATCTTCATCCGACGTGCAACCAATGCTGTTAGCGGGATTAGCGTTGGTATCAGACACCGGGCATCAGAACTTCAGAAGCAAGCAGATGAAAGTAGGAAGAAAAGGAGAATGTGGAAAAGTATAAAAAGAAAGAAAAGGCCTGGCCAGAGCCAATAGGAGCAGAGGCCGGTACATTCAGGCCAAACCACGCGCGAAGCTTCCTTGGGTGAAGTGGCGGCGAGGCGGCTTTTTTTGGCAGCAACCAAAGGCGAACAGGTGCAAGGCAGGTGCAAGGCAGGTGCAGCTGGGGGCTAGCAGGGTGCTCCTTCCAGGGCAGGGCCGCAGAGAGCGACGGGAGGTGCGCGATAGTGGGGGGTCGATGTCTCGGGTCCAAGGTTCATTCATCTGTCGGGGCAGGACATGTCTCCGCAACCTTCATTTCCAAGCGACAAAGAGGGAAAGCGCGATGAGAGGGCAGAGAGACCGTCGAGAGAGTCAAAAGGGTCAAAAGAGTCAAAGACAGATGGACGTAACTCCGCCACAGCAGGTCCTTCCCCCTTTTGTCGCTCGCAAGAGGAAAGAGCGCTAGCATGAGCATGCCGACGTCACTGACGACAGGGTCACAAAAATGTACAGGCCCCAGCGAGCCCAATACTTCCCCGCCCAGACAAGATCAACCAGTCTGCCAGTCAAGCGGTTTGCGGGGTAACTACTGGGAGGATGACTGACTGGGGCCTGGCCTGGCCTGGTCTAGCCTGGTTCAGAGGTACGCGAAGAAAAGTACCTTTTTCTGGCCTCTCGACAACTTCGTTTGTTGGGCAAGTCCGTTTCTTTGTGTCTCACTGCACCTTCCTGTCTCACCACACACGTTCCTTCTCTTTCTTTCTTTTGTCCTACATCAATTTGTGTGCTTCGTACATCGTACTTTCCCTAAATAATACGACACACGATGTAGCCTTTGGGGAGTACTCTAATATTAGCTCTTGTGAGATGCATATACCTGTAAAATGTATACGTTGTATCTCCTTCCCTGTCTGCTCCGTAGCCTGTCTTTCTTTCCTGCCTGCCTGCTTCCTAAGCATCCAACGCCTGACCAGAACCAAATGCCGTTTCAAACGACGACAGCTACTCTGATCTCACTTCGCTCTCATCGCCGTTCCATTGTCTGCTTCTTCAACGCATCATAGGCATCCGAAGTCGCAGGCTTTTTGTAAGCTCTGCCGAATTGTCAATTTCGACCCAACGCTTTCTTTTGTCTGCATCTTTCGTCCTTTCATGCCCTCTCCTCTCTTCATACTCTCTTCCTCGCTTCTCGTCTCTCCGTTTTCTTTCCTTTTTCTCCTCTTTTCACCCTCCATTCCAGGCATCCCGCGTGCCATCCTCACTGCAGTACCCTCCTTTGTACTCATTGCCCTCGCTGCTATTGGCTAGCTGCCCTGTCGCCGTCTGGTCAATATACACACCTCCGCTCAAAGAATGCTGCAGGGTGCAGCTTTCCTGCAGCAGCAGCTTCACGACCATATATATGCTGCCCGCGTACATATCGGTGCAAGAAACTAGGACACAGCAAGATAGCACAAGAAAGGACAGCTCAGCTTCTGGTTGTGGCAATCATGAAGAAAAGACAAGATAGTGGTCAAGTTTGTGGCCAGACTGTGCAGCAAGATAAACGCTGACACATTGTTGCATCTTGTTCTTTTGCAGTTTCCAATGGGGGCGGATCTTGGTTCCGGCCTGCCTCTCGATATTATTCGACCGTGTTTCTCATCAAGCCGTCCCTGCAATGTGCCCTCGAAACCCGAATTAATACACCCCGAAAGACGACATATAAACTGGGAAGGGAGTCGATGCGACAAGAAAGACCACAGGCACGCTGGAGATGTCTAGATCGTTTGTTGACAACTCACACTTGCAGCTCCCCCTCCTTCAAGTAACCTCTTTGCTCTTCCAACAATTGTGGCTGCATCCTTCAGATGCCCGGACTTTAAACCAGAGACGGGGCACGAGACATATTTTGCCTTCTTGCTTCCTAACCACCCTTCTCGAAGACAAAAGGCTAGCGCCGACACCACCACCGCATCTCGCACCTATCTTGACCTTACTGGGACTAGATGCTCTATACTTTTTATGTGCCGTGCTCCGCGCTTTCGTTCTCTGGATCGTCTGGGATAAGACCATGAATCAAGAAGAGGAGAAACGGAATCGATGGAATCGATATAGAATCGAGCGCCCGCCTCTTCGCCTGCTTCCCCGCAAATACAGATGGCCTCTGCCGTGGCATGGCTCTGGCGGAGTTGGGCGGTCCGCTTCTCTCGCTCCAACAGGTCTCCTCCTCCTCTTCCTCCAAGAAAAAATAATAATAATAAAATACGACGAACCAAACAAAGGCCGGCTTGGGCGCCGTCGTTCGACTCCAAACAGGGCTTGTGGCCGGGGCGCTGACTTGGGGCCTCTTGCATTTGCATTTGCAGGACAAGAGTCCTGCGCCTATATAGTGCTTTTCTGTTCTTGCTTCTGGTTCTTCTTCTGCCCGTGTCCCATTCCAACAATGTTCCACCATTGCCGCAAATAGAAGGCCTAGCTTCAAGGGTTTTTTACCCCGGATTGTTCAAAGATCCAAGGATCCACAAAGCGTCCAAGTCTACTTCCAAAGCCCACTTAATAGCCCTCCGAGCCCCTCTCGCCAACCATGTCATTTGCTCATGTGAATGGCGAATCGGCTGTTTCATTGCAGTGGTTGAAAAGTCCCTAAAACCCAAAAGTCGTCGACGATCGAAAGTCGGTTCGCGTTGCTTTGATTTTCATTGGCCAGCATTCTTGGAGCTTTTGAAAATTCAAAGATAACTCGCAGTGGGGGCCAGAGATAAAAGGAAGGTGCTGCAGATTGTAGGGCCTATTCAGTCTTTGCCCATGTAAGATATGTCTCCGCCTTTGTCTTTGTGCTCGATGAATCGGTTTCCCAGTCCGGAGCAAAATCACACGAGTCTGCAAGTTCTATTGGCATCATAGATAACCTTGCTTGCTGGAGACATCGAGATATGTCCATGCACACCGAGTAGTTTTCCCAAGGAAACTTCTTATCAAGGGAGAGCACTTTCCAACAATGGTGGCTCGTCGGAGTCAGCGACAATCGATCCATCGCTGGTTACCAAAGATAGCTATTTTCACGATGGGTATTGCAAGAAAAAAAAGTGCAGTCATATGTTTTCTTCTTTTCGTCTTAGTCGTTATCTCTAAACTCCAACGGCTGATAACCTGCGGCCCAATTGCCCTTTCCCACGGTCTGTCTCTACTCATATGACTATACAAACATGAATGATAGCCCAAAGGAAGCCAAAAGATAACGCTTTCCTCGCCGCCCACGGCATTTCATTCATTCCATCTCTTTCTTTTTCTCGTCCCCCTAATCTGCGGCCCAATCACTGCAGCCCGGTCTCGTCAATGAGCATGCCCGCGATGTTGGCACTGGTCAGGGTGGCAACGATGCCCGTGACAAGTGCCGATAGGGCTACACGTGCCACGTCGGCCGATCGTCTGGGCGCAAGCTGTGTCAGGGCACCAATCTGGATGCCCACGGCGCTGAAGTTGCCAAAGCCACACAGAGCATACATGGCAATGGTCCGCGACCGCGCGGACAATGTGCTGTACTGCGGGTCGGACGTAAGGTTGCCGTAGGCCACAAACTCGTTGGCAACAATCTTGATACCCAGCAGCTCGGCGACCTTGCGCAAGTCGCCGCCCCCATCATTGGTGCGGTCGACGCCGAGCAAAAACGCCACAGGGTACAAGAGATATCCCAAGGCCAGCTGGATGCTCAGCTGCGGTATGTTAATGTAGCTTCCCCACCATCCAAGCAGACCGTCGGCGAGGCCCAGCAACGCCATGATAACTAAAACACTGGCCACAATCATGCCCGCAATCTTGAGGCCCAGCCAGGAGCCCAGACCAACGGCATGCAGCGCATTGTACGGCCTCTCTTCTTCGACAGCTTGGCTCGCAACATAGCAACTCTCCTGGTGCCGCATTCCGGGGCGCCCTTCCTCCATGTTGGCTTGCTCTTCTTCGTGGGCATCACCGTGCAAAGGTGCTTTACCGCGTGTGACAGGCTCTCCCGTCTCGGGGTATCGCAGCTTCGACAGAGCAATTGATGCCGGGATACTCATGACGCACGACGATACAATAGCAACAGGGCTTATACCCATCTGCATGTAGGCCGACATAACGCTTCCGGCAATGGTGGCAAACCCGGAGGTCATGATCTGGTGGAGCTCAGCGTCCGTCAGACGCGGCATGAATTTCTGGATAAGCACAGCAGATTCGCCCTGGCCAATAAAAGGTGAGGCGGCTGCAACAACTGCCTCAGCTCCTGAAATGCCAAGCAGGTAGGTGAAGACCGTCGCGAAGTGGCCGACAAGCCATCCAATCCAGCCCCAGTATTGGAGAAGCTGCACAAAAGCAACGAAAAAGATGACGGCTGGCACAACAGCAATCAGGAACCAGCCGGCCGATAGAACTGACTTGTTAGTCAGAAAGACCGTTCCGTCCGATGAGTAGCCGAGCAGCTTCTTAGCCATCTCGCCGATAAAGTCAAAGACGTCGTATCCGGCCTTTGTTTTCAATACCAGCAGGCCGAGGATGAACTGCGCCGCTGTGCCTCCGAACACGGCCAAAAAGTTGACCCTGCCACGGTCCCGCGACGTGGCATAGAAGGCACCGAGAAACACAATCATGCCGAGCAAGCTGATGGTCCGGTCGGCACGCGTGTTGTTGTCTGATTCAGCCGGCGCATATGTGCCGATGACTATGATGACCGCGGTCGCCAGTGCGAGCGGGGCGTTTGGGTATTTCTGCGTGAGCTGCCGGGCCCATTCCGGCACGGCTTTCTGACCTTTTGATCGGCATGTCGATAGCATTGTTCCCAACAGTCGGAAGAGCCTCCCAACAATTCTTCTTGTTGGCGGGTGCAGGGCCAAGATTCGAGACACAACCGCAAGCCACACCAGGAATGGAACGACCCATCCAAGGTCATGGCGGTGGATGACAAGGCCGGCAATCCACCATCCGGTCATAAGGAGGATGACCGTGACGAGCGCCAGTCGGTAGATATAGGGACGGAGAAAGTCGGAGGAGGTATAGATTTGCCATGACCTGCGTTTGGTCTCGTCTTCGATTGAAGGTTCGGCGGGCGGTGGCAGCACAGATGGAGCTGGCTGGATATCGACAATCGCTTCACGCACAACCATCACTCCAGCTGGAGCCGATGGCACCGCCGTTGCATCGCTGTCTTGGGATCCGGTCCGGGCTGTCGAGACAGTTGTTTCGGTGGTGACTGGCTTTTCGGGAAAGCTCATTGAAGATGAGGACTTTGGTCGGCATTTTGATGGCTCGGAGCGGTCCATTCCAGAGCCCATCCCGGGGCACGTCGGGATCTTGTCCATCTGGAATCGAGGACAGATATTGCGGATGGATTTCGAGGGCGCAGGTTATGTGTATGTGTCTGGCAGCGCAACTTCAATGATCGTTTGGGTGCCATAAAAGAAACGCATCAGTGCTCGACAAACAAAACCGGCGAGAGTGACGATGAGAAGCTTGCGGAGGATGCGTACCAGCAGACCGTTATGTATGCTATCATACAAGACGCTGCCGTTCAGGATGCAAAAGGAAATATCCAGCAAGAGACAGCACGCCCACATTTTCCGCCGCTTTTTGATGGATTGGCTCGATGAGCACAGAGAGGGGCTCGAAAAAAAAAGAGATAGGGGCAATAATAATGGATGACCTAGTTGTGTGGTGGTTGCTGACCGGTGGTCTCGCGCATCGATACTGTACTGTGACACCTGAGCTGAGTATACTGTGTGGTCTAAGGCGTCTATGGCTGATTATGTCGTGTGTTGTTGTTGGTCGTTTTGATGGTTGTATCTAGTCGATATCGAGAAAGAGTACATTGGGTACGTACTGTGTTTCCTCGCCGTCGTCACGCCGTGTGTCTTAGTTGCCCGATTAGGAAGTTGGGCGCCTTCCTGCAATGCATCGCGCACAGGGCATCCGCTGACCAGCCAGGTCACAAAACAGCATCAATCAATCAGAGCAGTCGTTTTTGAAGATATGCTTGTCTGTGAGAATATTGCACCAATATTGACAGCCTATCTTTACATGGCCATTCGTCCGACCATCCTTACCGCCACGGTTCGGCCTGTCAAGTGTCGTACAGAACCGACTCGAACCGTATACAAGTGCGACGCCTTGTCCAACGACAAAAATATAACAGACTGGCCCTATCACATTTTTTACGCCGTACTATGGCATGTTCTTGCCAAATAAAATATAAATATACATATATACTGTGACGTTGTCGTGGCCATACCAGGATCTGTATCCAGTCTCATATTGGCCAATCTCTGTTGAGTAAGCGGCTTCGCCGACCCGTGATAGAAACGAGAAGGAGCGAATCTGCTACGGTGCGCATTTCCTAAAGGAACAAGGAGTTGCGCATTTTGTGGAAGGTACGACCTGCACGTGGCTGTGGAGGCAACCGCGACGCAGAAAGGGCTCGCATGACTCGAAATGTCACATTGTGACAATTTGCAGTCTGAACAAGAGCTCTGCAATACACAAGAGACACAAGACGGACACAGTTATCAAACTCAACTCATTCATCAGCTCCTTTCAGTTACAACCGTCTCGACAAGATACAGCCTACCGCGGTAGTTGACTTCGTCGCGGTATGCGACGTGGTGTAAACATCCACACCAGTCGCCACAAACTTTCCAAAAAAACAAAACACGGTATTCACTGCCTTCTATGTTTTGCGTTTGCTGTGTTGTTATATCCATCTCAGCAGATTGCTGCAAGAGAATAGTCTTTCGATAGGGACAGTGGAGTTGCCAGTCGGCAAACGGGGCCGAGCTGCTCGTCGCCGGCTGTTTTCACCATGGATCAGAATCTGAGAAGAAGGTGAGAAGAAGCCCAAATCGGTCCAAACAGAGCTCAAACGTCGACACGCGCCCTCTAGACACGCTTGGTTTACAAGATTAGCATCCTCGAAACCCCATTCTGACCCACGGGCCTTTCTACACCCTCGATGCGCAAAATGGGCATCCAAAAGTCAACACGGTGACGGCAACACAATTCGCCACGACTAAAATGGGGAAGAAAGCAAAAGGCTTTGAGACAGGGCTGGTGAGCCGTACGCTCGCTCAGGGTAGAGCTCAGAGCAGAAACAACTGGCGAGAGAAGAGCAACAGCAGTGGGTTTGGTGAAGATGCTTCCAAGAGCAATGACGAACAGGCATCAGCAAGTCCGGCTCCGCCGATTCAGCATCTACCAGTCCCAAATCCTCCCTCTCTTACTGCTTCCCTTCCTGCGCGTGTAGAAGCACCATCACCAGAAAATGTGAGCTCCGGTAGGCAACGGCAAGAACAGCTCTCCGACAGTGAAAGCACCCCGGCAAATGTTCGGCTAAAACACAAGGATGTGCGACGCTTCGAGAGTTTCTACCCCAGGTGAGTGACGAGCCGTCCCAGATGATTGAGCCTCAATAAAGCCACCTGCTAACAGCCCCCTTAGACGCCAATACACTCCTGAAGGATGGAATGTCAAGATTGTTTGCAACAACGTCGAATGGCACCTTCATAAGTTCATCCTTCGCAAGTGCCAATATTTCTCGGCATTTCTGCCCGTCGCAGAGATGGACGACGGCTCCATAAGTGTGATTGAGCTTCACAACCATTGTCCAGGACAGCTCTCCAGCGTCCTGCGATTCATGTACTTTTTCGAGTACCCCGGCGCCGAGCACGACCCTCACCAGCCGCTGTACGGTGACAGTCTCCTCACCAACACGGCCATGTTTGTGGCCGCTGCATCGGTCGGTCACCAAGGCATGATGCAGTATGCCCGAAAGAACATCATCAAGTGGGCCAATGCGGTCCTTCCGGGCTCAGGATCGACGGACAAGGTAGATGGAGAGGAGCATACTGCCACTCCTGTTCACAGCCGGGACTCTCCCTTGGGTCTTGCCATCCGGAGCTCAGGACAGTTGGACTACGCCATCCTGCGTCTAGCCGACCCGCTGCTTCGAGCTCTGACTATCGTCTACGAACAACCGCTGGCTGTTCGTGCTGGCCCTCTGTATAAGCTGCGTTTGGTTCTCGTCCGGTTTCTCGCTGCAGCACTGCCATTTCTTGCGGTCAACGCCGCCTTCCGGGCGCACTTTAGGAATGAGTGGGAACGGCCGTTGGTGTTGTCGCCCCTGGATGAGCGGCCGCGAGGAAGAACTGTCATTGATGACATCGTTGTGGACTATGCTATGTTCTCAGACCTTGGACAAATCGGGTGGCGGAAGGTGATGGTGGGAGCAGGTGTTACTGTCAACACGAAGAAACCCCATCAACCGTCGCTATCACAAACGTTTTCTCTTCTACAGAGACTGTCGCGGAATGAGCGGTCCTGGACGACTGATGTACCGCAGACAAGTCCTTGTCATGGTGGGGACGGCAGATCCGATGGCCAGACGATTGTGCCTGGAACCAAGACCAGGCCCGAGAGCAGTGCGAACCAAGTGGGCAAGTTCGGACCCAATGATGAAAATGGACAAAAGAACTGGGAGACGAGCCTTTTCGACCATGAGCAGATCATGGGAGAGCTTTTGCAGGGGCTAGATGCTCTCTTAGCCAGTGAGGTGAGCACATAGGGTGTCAAGATGAAATGGGTAAGGGCACAAAAATGGTACGTGGCATGCCTTGAATTGTGTCAAGAACATGTCGCTTTGATAGACTTCTAGATTGCTGAGATCTATTACCGTCCAAGAGTATGCCAAAAGATGATCCTGCAAGAAATAGTAAACACCAAAAAATGATAACGCCGTTTTCCTATCGCTGGTAGCCGTTTATGCTTTTATCATGAAAATCTGTGGGCACATGTTAGTTCCGGTTCTTCTGGTTGTAATATCGTGGAATGGAAGTCGTTGTTGGCTTACCTGCTTCAGTGCCTGGGGATCAGCCACAGCCTGCCGCTTCTGGTTGATGTACCGCCTCCGTGCCAGATTGCGGCTTGTTGCCGTAAATGTAGATGGCACGCTGCTGGAGGCCTTCTCCGACTCGGACGGCGTCGCAGTATCGACATCCATATCCTCGCTGGACTCTCCGTCCCGCCTCCGCTTTTTGTCCTTCTTCTCCTTCTTCTCGCTCTTGTCCTTCTTTTCCTTCTTGTCTTTCTTCTCTTTCTTTTCTTTCTTCTCCGTCTTCTCTTTCTTCTCTGTCTTCTCTTTGCTTTCCTTCTTCTCCTTCTTAGCCTTCTTCTTCTCGGCCTTCTCCTCGTCTTCGGCCTCGTCCTTGCTGCGCTTCCGCTTCTTGTCTTTCCGGTCGCTATCGTACGCCTCTTCGCTGTTGTCGGCCTCATCGCCGCCGGTCTCCGCCTTACGCTTTCGTGACTTCTCCTTCTTCTTCTCCTCCTTGCGCTCCTTCTTGGCCTTTCTCCGTGCCTCCTTGGAGTCGGCCTCGGGCCCGGCCTCGGTTTCGGATGTGGATGAGGAAGATGCTGACTCGGATGCTGTGGCCGCGGCCTCGTCTGCTGTCGCCTTGATAGGTTTTGTGGTAGAGTCGTCTGCGTTGTCGGACGTCTCGTCGTCACCAATCAGGAGACCACCGCGCACGAAACGCATGGGACCAAACCGACGCTCAACGTACAGCGTCATCTTGGCATTTTCGCGCGCCTGGCGCTTCTCTTCAATCACCTCCACCGATTGGCCGTTGAGTCGTCCCAACAGATCCTTAAATATGTCGAGACCGGTGCACTCGTCGGCCGTGCTGGCGCCAGGGCCTGCTGCGCCGATTCCCAGGTTGTCTTCGCGGAGAATGGCCCGGATATGTGACGAGCTTGCGGCGGTATAGTTGGCGGCGTGCGCCGCATCCTTCTGGCCGAGGTATTGACCAGGCTCCCAGCCTTGCGAACGCAGGATCTTGTGGCCGTAGTTCTCGGTATTGCGTGCCCATTTTGTGTTGTTCGGGTCGTCGCCGATCTTGCGCCTGCTGGAAGAGAGGCAGAAATATTAGTACATGAGGAAAGAGAAGACAAAGAAGTCGTCAACATAGACAAGGGGACTTACTTCTTAACTCCTGCAAGACCCATGGTGACTGTGTGGTGCAGAGAGCGAGGTCTCTGGTCGTCTGGGAGTTGGTGTCGATAAAGAATGTCGAGCCTGAAGACGGAGAGTTGCAAAAAGAGGGTCGAGAAATTCGAACCATGTCAAGCGTCCCCATTAAACTTTTTTTTCTGCCTGAGATATTTTAAGTGGGGCTTATCTGAACTCTTAAGGTCGCTGATAAGTCCCAGCCCCAGACCGCCTCAAATGCGTGATATATCACGTGATGGCCTCTTATAGGCACGACAAACCCCAGATCTGTAGAAACCCATTGGCACAGTTGCAAAATTAATGTAATATGATGTTTTTCGGATATTTAGATATACTTTTATTCGTCAAAGATTGGAGAGCCTAATCTTATTCGGTTTGACTGTGGTGGTGCAGTTACATTGATATTGTGTCTTGTAACTTACATTGAAGTACGTTCGTAAGATCACAGGTATTTGTGGACGAGACACATAAATACATGAAAGTCGAAACAAAATCGGAAGTAGAATAAAAATTACGGTAAACAAATGTGAAGACCTACCAAGTCGAAAGGCTTAATGAAGAAAGCACAGATTTTATGGTGAGATTTGATTAAAAGGAAGCTGCGATGGTCAGAGCTGGGTCGCTCTTGCCTCCGACAACAATTGGCTGTCCTGCATTTTGTGAGGAAGGAGCTGCTTTCTGACCGGCATTTCTCTTTTTCTTGCCCCTTTTCGTTTTCGTCTATTTTGACAAACTTGAAAACTAAACGTTCTTTGACTATTGCACCTCAAACAACCCACAACCCACAACCATGCCTCCCAGAAAGTCAAGCACTCTGCGCCACCAGCCAAGCGTCGACGTTGGCGGCATGATCTCGGACACCGGTCTCGACAGCGAAGGCGACGGATTCGATCCCGTCCAAGCCGCAACGGAACTCAAGAAAGTCATTGACCAGGTAGGCTCTCCTTGTCCCAGAAGTGGACTTAACATCATTCGGTGCTAACCTCCTAGCACAAAAAACACCGCTTTGCAGCGCGCAAGAAGATTGAGAAGAAGTACCAGACCAAGGTCGCCGACATTGTCAAAAAGACTGAAGCCCGGTTGGCGGAGCGCGATAAGGCACGGGCCCGTACTCGACAAGAGCAAATGGACCGACTAGTGGCGGCCATGGAGGCGCGCGATGCCAAGCAGCGAGCCGTGGCCGACAAGGTGGGCCGGTTCTACAACAGCTGCATGAACCTGACGAGTCTGCTGCAGACGGTGTACACGGGGCTCGCCGACGACGCCCAGCTGGCAGTCCTCGACGAGGGAATCATGGAGGTGAACACTGTTCGTGTCTGAGGGAGGCAAATCACCAGAGCACACTTGTGCTCAGACAACGGTGATGACGGCAACAGAAACGAGCAGCTGCTGTAGTAGGGGAACAAACGGTGTATTAAAGTCGTGGGGAATCTGTATTCGTTATGCTGAATCTAAAATGTGGGCAGCGGCCCTTTTTTTCTAATCGTACAATCCGGGAACGGCCGTCACAGTGATGCTTTTTGTACACCGGCTCTTTCTTCTTTTCGTTTTCCTGTCTTTTCGTCTTTCCGCCTTTTCGTCTTTTCGTCTCCTCCGCGCCTACACCTTGAAGCCAAAGCCGGCCATGCAGGTGCGGTACTGGTCGATGGTGGATTTGCAGTCGGCGGCCGGATCAGCGGCGTTGGAGAAGAGCATACACTCGTCGCGCTTGGACTTTTCCTGTGTGCAGACGCAGCAAGGCTGGGGTGTGTCAGTCGAGCTGGAGCTGGTAATGGGGATAAAGGATGTATTTAGACAACGCACCTTGGGCTTAGAGGCAGCATCGCTGGTGGCAATGTTGGGTGCCGGGCACGACTCGGCGGCTATGGGGGAAGCAATAAAGTTAGCATGGGTCGTAATGCGAGGTCCCGTCGCCATGACGTAGGAGCTGGATGAAGGGCCTTCTCGTACGAATTGATGCCTGCTGTGTAGACGACATTTTGTGTAGTTGAGGGGTGGTTTGGAGGTGGTGGAAGCGGTGGAAGAGGGTGGTAGAGCTGGGTAAGAGGTCCGTCGAGAAGTTTGTCGTCGGAGGGAAAAGATCGTGAGGGTTGTCGGAAAGGTACGTCGTAAATGAAAGTGAGCAGGTTTGGGTGGATTGCAGCGCATTGCATTTGTCAGTCGAGAATTGCGACAGCCTTTCTGGTGGAGCGATGGCATCCCGGCGCCAGCCGGGGACGGTCACGTGCGCCACAGGGGGCGATGTCGGACGACAATAGGCGACGATAGGCGCAAAGTGCTCTGGAGACTAGCGCATTACAGCGAGTCGCCACCTGAAAATACGGTGGCAGCCCGCTGGAAGGTCGCGTAAAATTATCGCCTCCTCGCATCCTCTCATATTTACGTTCTCCATCCATTTCCCACACTTCAACCAATCATCTCGCCCATGAGCAAGTTTTTGTAGCTCTCCATTCCTTCGGTCAGCTTGATGTAGGTTCCGGCAGCCATCATCTGGATCTCGCTCTCCTGGCTGTTGCCTGACGTATCGACACCGCTGCTGCGAAGGTTGTCGAGAACTTGAAGCGACCAATCTCGAGTTTGGACGACTTCACGCGGCAGATCGCGACACAACTCGCGAACACGGTTCTCGTTGACGTCGAGGAGGGCCATGAGGGCAAAGAGCACGGCATGGGTGACCAAAACGTCGCCAGAAAGGTGCGACTGCACGCTGCTGCTCAGCAAGAGACGCCACAGCTCGGCCGTCATGTCTGGAAGAGCGAGAGCTCCAGGACCGGCGGCATGGATAATGACGGCAAGAGTCTTGAGATAGAGTGCTAGCAGTGACGGGTCGAAGAGAACACGACGCATGCGGGCCGACGACGATGTCTGGAGTGCAAGCTGGAAGCGAGCGGCGAGCGGGAAGAAGAATGCGGAGGACAGAAGTGGGCCGGATTTGTTGACGGCAGCAGTGGGCTTGCCAGTATTGCGCTTTGCCTTTCCTGTGCCTGCAGACTTGTCATCGCTTTCCTTCTTGGCCAGGCGCGACTTGAACGAGTTAAGCTTGAGGACATCTGGGCCAGTCGCGTCATCAGCGGCCTGAGCGGCAATGGGTCGGAGAAACGAGGCCGTCAAAGAATCTGTGATCGAGTCGAGAACACCTGGACCAAGTGCCTTGAGAGAGGAGGTGCTGCCTGTGCCAGCACCACTTCCTGGCTGGGAGCCTTCTGGTGGCACGTAAAGTCGTTTTATACGGTCGGGCAGCTGCTTCGAGGGAAACGCGGCGGCAGAAGCATACTCTGAAGTATCAAAGCCGGCCAGTTCTCTGGCACCAAGACCCATCGCAGTGAGGATGGATGCTCGCTGCGCCAGGGAGTAGTCGCCGTCAAAGAAAGTGTGGGCGTACCACGGACCGACGACCTGAGGTTGGGCCACGACAAGAGCCACCATTCCCTGCAGTCTTAGCTGGTCAAAATCGGCCATCTCGAAGGTGTCTTGAAGCCCGACTAGGATCGATGCAAGGTCTTGTGCATGCTGTAGGACTTCTGTGCCAAAGGTCGCCTTACGGCGGATGAGGAGGGGAGCCGTGGACAGCGCCAGTTTTTGCTTGTCGTAGTTCTCGTTGTCGCGGAAGTAGGCGATCAGGTCGCGGATGTAGACGGGCGCCTTCGGCTTGTCTCTGCGGATCATCGTTGGGTCGTCGTCTGAATCCTCAGCATCCGAGTCTGGCTTGGCATAAGCCACAATATCGTCATCAGCGCCACCTTTCGTACTTTCGTCGTCGTCCGAGTTGACTTCCTCAATGACGAATCCAGTCTTCTTTGACTGAATAGGCGGCCGACGGACAGGTTTGGAGTTCGGCTTCGGCTGGGTTTTGAATGGTTTCGCAGTATCCGCAGCACTCTTTGTGGGCGGCGTTTTTGCCCGCAGAGGCTCGAGCGAGCCTATTGTGTCAGAGACCTGGACAAGGCCCTTGTACCAAACTCCCTCGTCTGATTTGGTCTCGTCCATGTGAAAATCGAGCCTTTTCTTCTCGTCGTCGATGAGGCTGGACAGAGCCTCGCCGACTACCATGCCAAGAAACTTGGCCCGGTTCTGTGAAGCCCCGAGTCGGTTCGACACTGTCTCGAGATACGTTCGTGATCTCAGCACAGAGGTAAGTGCTCTTTGAGATCCACGCCCGACATATCCGGCGCAGAGTAGAATGACCTGTGCTTTGGCTGTGGAGGCTGTCAGTGTTTTGTTATTTGTAACGTGGATGTATAGTTTGATTAGGAAGCTGCACCCACCTTCCTGCTGTATTATCGGAGAGTGCTTGATAAACAGTTTGTCGCCAAAATCGGATATGGACTTTTCTAGTATCCCCGTGAGATTCTTTGGGGCCTCAGCGACGACAGCCACAACTGCCCGCCGAATGCCGATGCCGTTTACAAGCCCAACGGCTAGGTTGGTTAGAAGCCATGATGTGAGCTGCTCTTGGAGGACAGTACTGCTGTCGGTCACACGCTTGACTAGGCCAGCTACAGAAGATACTGCCTTGGCATCGACATCTGCAGTGTCAGGGGCAGACGGGAAATATGTCTCGGCAGAATATTTCAGCACGCCAAACAAAATCTTCTTCTGCTCGTGTGCTGGGAGCTGTTCAAGAAGTCCCCTCAGAATGTTTTGGCTCGATTCATCTCCACTCAGAATGAGATTCGACACGAGCGATGAGATGACAGTGTCTATTAACGTCAGCAACGACCAATACATCAAATCAGAGAAATGCCAAAACTTACCGGGATACCCAAGTCGCAGGGCCTTCCCGAGTAATGCTCCTTGCACCCTTTGATCTTCTGGCTTCGTGTCTTGCGAGGCCCAGCGTATGATGCCCCTCGTCAGCCACAGGCTGTACTCTTTTCCGTTGGCGACCCAGACTGGCGGAAGCTTCTCTGAGGCAAACTCGGACCGGACGACCACCTCAGCCTCAGCAGCAAGCGAGACAACTCTGCCACCGCCCATGACACTCAAAAACTCTTGTGCAAGAGGCCGCTTCTTGGCATCGTCGTCGGCTCCGGCCGTGCTGACATCCCAGATCTGGGATACAGCCTCGTGTCCGGCCAGCAGCTCGGCCAGGACGTCAACGAGGATCCTCAACTGCCACGCCGGGTTACCTGGTTGAGCGTCCGAGGTCGAAGTGGCAGTGTTGGCTGGTGTGGTCTTCTTGATCTTCGTCTCTGCCAAGAGAGCTCGCAGTCTCACCACAAGCGCGCTCAAGCCAGACACGCTCCGAAGACATGCGAGCAGCAGTTCGAGATCGGTCTGCTTTTTTTGTCCTCCATTGGACCCCTTGGGGCTCTCGTCTTTGAGGAGCGTCCAGTAATTGGGCACAATGGCTGTCACGAGAATCTGAACAAGCTGGGCAGACAGAGGCGTCGGCTGCCGGACGTCGACCGGAGCCTTGTCAGAGAGGAGATACCGCAGAACGGACACCAGAGTATCATAGTCGGGTTCGTTTCTTAGGATCCCCAGTGCTTCGTCGGCAGATTCAGCGGCGAACTTGAGTCTCGTCGGCGCTGAAGTCGAGGGAGCAGTTGTTGTCGAGGGAGAAGACGTCTTTTTCACTTCTTGGAACAGCGGCTCGTCTTGTGCTTTCGACTTGTTGTAGGTTGTGCTGACAGGCGAGAGTAGTCCGTCCATGTTGGCTCAACATGTGTGCCAGACACTGGCGATTCGGCGTGTCGATAAAGTTGCATATGACAAGGGGCGCTTGTTGTTTGTCTCGTGAAGCGGATGTCAGACGTTGAAGGAAGGTGCGATAGAGGCTACTGTGTAGGCGTGGCCGCTGACGTTACAGCGGGGCGACAGTGCTGTAATCCTTATCGATAAGCAGCACGCGCCTATTCTACAGGCAGCTCCCGACCGCCCCGCGATTTCGTTACAGATTGGAAGCTTCCATCTCAGCTTCAACTTCATCTCGATTCGACAAAAGACACAACACCCCGGCGAACGGGCGCGTCCTTTCTTTCAATATGGCAGCCGCAACAGTAGAACCAAGCTCTGAAAGATGGTATGTCCCAACCGTCACGCTCCTACGGCCGCAACGGCTCCAACAGGCCGCCAGCACTTCTTTCCCCTGGCCGGTGCCCCTGGATCACCTTTCTCTTTTGCCTCTCAAAATACTGACCGTATCTCTCCAGGAAGTACCTCGACCGGATCCGGGCGAGCGTCGGGCCTTTCACACCCGTTGAGGCGGGCTATGAGGCCGAGAATGTGGTCTCGAGCGTCGACAGGATGAAGATCCTCGTCATCGGCGCCGGCGGTCTTGGATGCGAAATCCTCAAAAACCTCGCGCTTTCGGGCTTCAAAAACATCCACGTCATCGACATGGACACCATCGACATCTCGAACCTCAACCGACAATTTTTGTTCCGCAAGGCCGACGTCGGCAAGTACAAGGCCGAGGTGGCGGCCCAGTTTGTCATGAAGCGCGTCCGGGGCGTCACGATTACGCCACACAACAAACGGATCCAGGACTTTGGCGAGGATTTCTACATGCAGTTCCAAATTGTCGTTTGTGGCCTGGACAGCATTGAGGCGCGGCGCTGGATCAACGCGACACTCGTCAGCATGGCCGAGTCGGACGAGACGGGCGACGGCATCAAGCCGCTGATTGACGGCGGCACCGAGGGCTTCAAGGGCCAGGCGCGTGTCATTATACCGAGTATCACTTCGTGTATTGAGTGCCAGCTCGACATGCACGCGCCCCGTGCGGCGGTACCCCTGTGCACCATTGCTAGCATCCCGCGGCAGCCCGAGCACTGCATCGAGTGGGCGCACGTTATCGCCTGGGACAAGGAGAAGCCGTTCCCGGCGCTCGACAAGGACGACCCGGAGCACATTACGTGGCTGTACCAGAAGGCGCTGATCCGTGCTAACGAGTTCAGCATCTCGGGTGTCACCTACGCGCTGACACAGGGCGTCGTCAAGAACATTATCCCGGCGATTGCGTCGACGAATGCCGTCATTGCGGCTAGCTGCTGCAACGAGGTGCTCAAAGTGGCCACCAGCGTTGTGCCATCACTGGGAGAAGAGGCCAACTACATGATGTACTCGGGCAACGAGAGCATCTACACGTACACGTTCAGGCACGAGCGGAAAGAGGACTGCCCGGTGTGCTCCGAGGACCAAAAGGCGCGACCGCTGCCGACGGACCTCAACATCACGCTCGGCGACTTTCTCGACTCGTTCAGCGACCGGCCCGAAGCACAGCTCAAGAAACCGTCGATCCGCGCCGAGGGCAAGACACTGTACATGCGGAGTCCGCCGAGTCTGGAGGAGCAGACAAGGCCGAACCTCGACAAGCCGCTGAAGGACTTGAAACTGGAGCACGGCTACGAGGTGGTCATTACAGACCCGGCCTTCCCAAGTCTGGCTTTTAGCTTTATTCTGACGCCGAAGGCGTAGTCGGGTTGAGAGCACTTACGATGAACGAATACAATAAATGACTACACTACACTGGGACCTGACTTGAATTGTACTTGTGCTTTGCTTTAATTTGATTTGATTTGATTTGATTTGATTTGGTTTGATTTGATTTGATTTTGATATTCCAAACGCCGTTGGTTTCCACCCCGTGGTAAGAAAATACAAAATGTCTATGTACGATGCAGCAAATAGATGACCCCAAAAATACCAGGAAATAAATGAAGAAAGAGAAAAGAACAAGAAACATGCCGTAAATGCTATGCAAAGCCGCCGCACACACCCCCACTTCGGGTCTTCTCAGCGGATCATGTTCTTGACCTGCTTCTCCAACTTCTGGCACTTGGCCTTGAGCATCTTGACCGACTCGAGGAACAGCTCGTCGCTGTCCCACTGGCCCGTGCTCTCGACTGAGAAGATAAAGTGGTCCTTGCGGCGGCCCAGCTTCACCTTGCCCTGGAACTCAGCGTGCCGCAGACACTCGCGGCTGACGGTATCACGCATCGGGTCCACGACGGTTGCCCGTGTCTCGCCCACGTGCTCAGCGTACGCCTTGTCCTGCTCGGCAATCTTCTTGGTCACCTTCTCAAGGCCAATCACGCCCTCGGGGAAGCACTTGGCAAACTTGATGGCGTCGGCGCCCACGATGGGCTTGGTAATGTTGATGATGGGCAGCAGACGGTACGAGGCTGTGCAGACGGGCGAGAACTTGGCGTGGTCGCCGCCGACGCCCTTGTGCATGTGCATCTCAATGTCAATGACCTGGCCAGGACGCAGCTTGGCGACCAGAATGTCCGGGTTGACGGGAACAATAGCGTCGTCACCCGAGAAATACTCGAGCTGGCGGCCTTCGGGCACAAACACAATGTCCTTGGCGTAAACGTGTGCGTGGTTGTAGAGCTTCGTCGGGTCGGTCTCACCGGGGGCAGCGGCCGCGTTGCGCGTGCACTCGACGCGCAGGTCCAGCTTGAGCGTGTTGTAGTCAAAGGACGTCGGGAACTCGCTCGGGTCGGCGTCGGCGGCCGGGCGCTTCCAGAACTTGATAAAGTTGCGCAGGCCGTCCTTGCCGCCCTTGAAGGGAATCAGACCCAGACGGTGGGCAAGCACCTCGTCCTGGATCACCGAGGTGTTGTTGTCGATGTAGGCCGTCTCGATAGCAACGGTCGGGATCTCGGCGATCATGATACGGCGGAAGGCGTTGGCAATACTGGCGTCAATGCCGATAATGGAGAACGCGGCGTCGTACGGCTCGTTCTTGTGGAACTTGACCGTCAGGCTGTCACGGAACTCGTCGACGTCCCAAGCCAGGTCCTCGCCCGGGTAGTTGCCGGGGAACTCGGTGGCCGAGACATTGGTGACCGTTTCGAGGTTGACTCCGATTGTCTGCAGAGGGGAGTTAGCGAAAGAAAGAAGACAAGGACATAAAAGAAGAATGGAGGGATCGATTCCACGAGTGCACTCACCCTCCTCCGGTCGAGCTCTTCTTGGCTGGGCTTTGTTAGCGGTGCCATTGTGTTTGCATGGCGATGCGGAAGTGGTGGTGTCGTGGGAGAGAGAAGGCTGTCGCGCCAAAATGGACGTCCCAAAATACAGGCAAAACAGGCAAAACTTTTTAACTTTTTTTTCCCCCTTATCGCCCATACAATCGGCCTTATCGCTCACCTTCCCTCACCGTGCGCTAGGTACTCTGTTGCTCAGGTGGGGGACAAACAGGAAGGCGCCACCGGCGGTGAGCGGCCAGCCCCACCTTGAGGACCATTGGCCAATAATATCCTCCCATGTAATTCAAGCTCTCTGACTCGCCCGTAGCGGTAAATAAGCGGGTCAACACGGATGGTATGTTCTTCCGGGGGCGGGTCGTAGTTTCTTTCTTTGGGGAGTGGGAGCTCGGGACTCAACGGCGAGAGACATTTTGAGGCACTCAAAGGCGTCTGTTTTCCACACTCAACGGCTGTCCCCTCGCTCCCTTGCCCGACGACCCTCCCCGCTCCTACACCGGCTCCGAACGTGCCAATTCGCATCGGGGACGCGAATTGTCGACCTTGACCTCATTTCCGGGACGCGTTGCTGCTATTGAGCAATCGATCAATTGAGCAAATCCCTCTCGAATCTCCGAATCTCCTCGAATCTCCCCTCTATCGAATCGACTTATATCCAACCGGAACTCCAACCATCGCCGGCATCACTTCACCATCACAGCCATGTCCAGTCTCTACCGGTTAGCCGGCCGTGGCGCCGCCAAGCGTCTCTGCCTCCGCCCGATCGCCTCGTCTCCCTCCACCCCCAAGATCCAGGCCGCCGCCGCCTCCCTGGCACGACGGACACCAGCTCTGCGCGCCGCCTTCTCAACCGCCAACCAGCGCCGGTATGCGTCGCCGTATGAGGGCCAGGGCACGCGCATTATCCCGGTCGGCGAGGACTTCCAGGTGCCTAGCCCCGAGGACCTGCTGTCGCGCCAGAACCCCACCGAAGAATACACCAAGGCGCCCGTCACGGACAACACGGTCGAGGGCCGCAAGATACGCCACTACACAGTCAACTTTGGTCCTCAGCACCCGGCTGCGCACGGCGTGTTGCGGCTGATTCTCGAGATCAACGGCGAGGAGATTATCCGCGCGGACCCGCACATTGGCCTGCTGCACCGTGGCACGGAGAAGCTCTGCGAGTACAAGACGTACCTGCAGGCGCTGCCGTACTTTGACCGTCTTGACTACGTCTCCATGATGACCAACGAGCAGTGTTTCTCGCTGGCCGTCGAGAAGCTGCTCAACATTGAGATCCCCCAGCGGGCCAAGTTCATCCGCACGCTCTTCGGCGAGATTACGCGTATTCTGAACCATCTGATGTCTGTGCTGTCCCACGCCATGGACGTCGGTGCCCTGACGCCCTTTTTGTGGGGTTTCGAGGAGCGTGAGAAGCTGATGGAGTTCTACGAGCGTGTGTCGGGTGCGCGTATGCACGCTGCCTACGTCCGCCCCGGCGGTGTTCACCAGGACATCCCGATCGGCCTGCTCGACGACATCTACCAGTGGGCGACGCAGTTTGGCGACCGTATCGACGAGACGGAGGAGATGCTGACGGACAACCGTATCTGGATCAACCGTCTGCAGGGTGTTGGTGTTGTCTCGGCCGAGGAGGCGCTGAACCTGTCCTTCTCGGGTGTCATGCTGCGTGGCTCGGGTGTCCCTTTTGATGTCCGCAAGAACCAGCCGTACGACGCTTACGACCAGGTCGACTTTGATATCCCCGTCGGCATCAACGGCGACTGCTACGACCGCTACCTGTGCCGCATGGAGGAGTTCCGCCAGTCGCTGCGCATCATCCACCAGTGCCTCAACAAGATGCCCGCCGGCCCTGTCCGTGTCGAGGACTACAAGGTGTCGCCGCCGCCGCGTGCCGCCATGAAGGAGAACATGGAGGCCCTGATCCACCATTTCCTGCTCTACACCAAGGGCTACGCTGTCCCTCCCGGCGACACCTACAGCGCCATTGAGGCGCCCAAGGGTGAGATGGCCGTCTACGTTGTCTCCGACGGCTCTGAGCGGCCGTACCGCGTGCACATCCGCGCGCCTGGCTTTGCCCATCTGGCAGGCTTCGACCACGTGTCCCGTGGCCATCTGTTGGCCGATGCTGTCGCCGTGATCGGTACGATGGATCTGGTGTTTGGTGAGTCCCCTTCCCCCAATGCTCTGAAATATTATGATTTCTTGTGTTCTTGTGATGTACCCCTACTAACTCTCTCCAGGTGAGGTCGATCGGTAATCGAAGAAGGTGAAAGACGATAGATGGGGAGCGTTGGACGCGCAGTAGAGGATTCGTGTGTATATATGCAAAGCAACTACCATCATTTACTTTTTTATTGTTCCCTTTTTTTCTCATCCCCCCCGCCCCTTCCCTTAATTTGTTCTGTTCCTGCTTCTTTCGAAACGGATAGGCTGGTGCGAACGAGCGTCAAAACGATACTCACCCAAAAAAAAGAAAGAAAAAGAAGAAAAAAAACTGTTGAGCACACAGGTTTTGCAAAAGAAGAGAGTCGACAGCAGCATAAACAATACAAAAACAAAAGAAATACTATTACAACAAGTCTACGGGGTACACACTGGTACTTCTCCTGAGATGTTTAAGCTAACCTCAACTTCATTCTCATCTAGGTCATCTAGGTCATCTATCGTCAATATGAAATCAAAATCATCGCGAAAACAGCCCCGAAAACAAACAAAGAAGCAGCCCATTCAACAACAGTTCTTACTTGTTGTCATTTGCTCTTGAACGTCCTTTGCAACAATGTGCAACAACAATACCAACGCCTCAAAGGCCTTCAGTGTCTCTCTTCCAACAACTTGTACCTCTGCCTTTCGCCAACCCCAACCGTCAACAGATTTCCTCAAAACTTCACACAGCGCACCAATAACAACGCCAATTTCGTTCAAAGCTTACCCTCTCCGTCTCGCTTTCAAGACCGTCTCCAGCAAGGCGGCCGGTTACGCCACGGAACTGCATGGGAAACGCCTTCGGGGCCAGCTCCAATAGGGAAACCAACGAGTGGGACGTGCTGGCGGGCCCGGTGCTCGTGGTGTGCTTTCATATCGGCCAAGGAATGAGTACGGGGCCGTCTGCGTGACTGGTGTCTGGGCGCGCGCTGGTTCTGAACGTACTCGGTTCTGCCGACGCAGTCTACGTGGCCTCGTTGTCCTTGTCCTTGTTGGTGCCCGCCTTCTCCTCCCACCATGGTCAGATTGCCACCATCGTCGTCCAGAACACAGTCGAGCATCACGGGCTGGTCGGCGCCCTGAGCTTGCATGGATGGCTGAGACAAGAATGGGCCCATGAGCTGGAGGTACTCGGGCACCTCGGCAAAGACAGACCCAGCGTACCGCACCGTCTTGCTAGGGAACGGCGGAATCGGGGCGTGGGAGATGGCAAATCCACTCTCTTGCGGGGCCTGGGGCGCCGGATTGCTGTGCGAGGCGCCTTCAACTGCCACATTGCCTTCTCGATCGCTGCGAGAAGGCTCGCCGGCCACACCCACAGAGCTGGAAAAGTCCTCATATGAGCTGCTGCGTGTGATCTGGCGCTCCGGGACTGCAAGCTGAAGCTGACCAGAGTTGCTGCTCAAAGACACGGCCGGCATGGAGGCGGCACGGCGATGCGGACGTGCAGGGCCAACATTGCCCTCGACTGTGGCTTCTCCAGCTTCAGGGTTTGCCGTTACTGCAGAGTTGTCCTGGCCGATGACCTCTTGGTAGGTCCGAAAGTCGATGCGGCATTGACAAAGACCAGCTTCATGGCGAGCGCGGTGGTCCGCCACCCACTCTGCAGCATAGAGGCTGGGCAAGCGGACAGACACCATGGTGCGTCCACCAGGGTCTGTAGCCTCGCAAAGGAGAGGCGGAAGCTGGATCTCCATTGGCTGAGGGTCGGTGCCGTCGGTCTCCTTAGCTGCTGCCGCCCAGACATCTGTGCCGTGTGCAGTCTGCCCAGTCTGCCGGCCATGGGTATGGCCTTGGCCTTGGTCTTGTCCGTCACAGTTAGTGACACCCGGCTCACCAGAACTGCCGCCACAGCTGCCAATCACACGCGGCCGAATGAGGTACGGAAATACTGTCTCGCAGCCGCAAACACCGCGCTCGTGCATGAAACGGTGCTCGTACTCCTCAATCTGCGTCGCGCGGCTGTGGACAATCTTCTGGCAGGCCGAGCACATCTCTCCTGCAAAGAACGTTTTGTCGCCGCGGCGCGTGCATGTTGGGAAGGTATGGCTGGCCGTTGTGAGTGGGCAGGGCCGGAGAACCGGCATCGACGTGTGGCCGCACGTATAGCCGACAAACTCAATGAAGCACATCGTGGAGGCTTTTTATCTTTTCAAGATATTCTCAGCTGGAGATGGCCGATACGACCACTTTCTAGTATCACGTTCCTGGTCCTTTCCCGGTGCTTCTTTTTGTCTCTTCTGAGCTGCGTCTCTTCTGAGCTGCGTCCCTTCTGAGCTGCTTGTCCACTGGGGGGTTTTTTTTTATTGAGAAGGGAGAAAGTTGCGTTTCGAGATATAAGCTTCGCAAAAGTTGCTTTTATGCAGCAGCTGCACGATGGTGACAAGGGCTCTGCCTTCACAGCTGGGACACTGGTGACCTCAGAAGGGTAGGAGGCTCGCTCAGTGCAAGAGAAGCTTGTCACGAAACGGGTGTCGAAACGAAGCTGGGCGGAAGTGCAAGACGCTTAAATGTGAAACCAAACCGTGCGATAAGAAGATCGCGTTGTGAGATAGGTTGGTCAAAGTGAGGTCATAATGAAGACAGTGCGTCGAGGAAAGTGTTGAAAATCAAAGCAGGGCGGAAGAACACGGAAGGGGGGGAACCGAAAAGATTTTTCACTTAAATAGGCAGACCGTCCGAACATTTGATTTCACACGTCTCGAGTAGGACTCGAAAGAAGAACATTTATAGAGAGCACTCTGAGGAGATGTTGATGCGGCAAAGAGTCTGTATTCAAGTTACAAGTGACAAAATTCGTCGCGCTCGTTTCTAAAAGAAGCCCAGAACTGTTTTCAAACTCGATTTCGACGAAAACTGTAGACTCTGCGGAATGTACTATATTGCAAAGAAGCGCGTTTGCGCGAATTTAAGTTTTCACGATGCGATGAGATTCTGCAGAATAAGCTTGGTCGAAGTATCACAAAGAGAGGTCCAAGAATTCAAAATTTGCAGATCCCTAATAGCATTTGAAGTCTTCCAATATTTTTGAGTTCTCACGATCTGTTTCACAGCTTTTGCGACAGCTCATCCGTCGTATTTACTACACGATGATGCTACAGTTCTGAGTAAACACAGCCTTGCGGCCCTCGCCTGCACGAGGCTGAGAGTGGGTCCGGAGTCCACACACGTGACACTACTGGCTCTGAAGAAATTACATAATCCTAGCCAGCGACTCGGGCCCACACCACCCAATGGGCCGCGCGCGCACCTTGATTCTAGAAGCAGCTGCTCTCTTCGCCTCGACTTTACTTCTCCCCTCCTCTCCTCCTTGCTGCTGCTCGTGCACCTCCTCCATCACCACCACAACCCAACATACGGCACGGGCCCCTTGTGCGACACTTCGATTTCTCTTTCTATTGTCTATTCACTCGCAAAAGCAGCGTCGGTGCATTTCTTTTGTCTCACGTGGCCACCCAGATCGGTCCCCTGTTTCTTTTTCTTTTTTTCTTCTCTCTCTCTTCGACGACCACGCTCCTTCAGCCTCGCTGTTTCCTCGCAGACCTTTCCCCTGCGTCGATCTCCCGTCCGCACAGCCGACTTTCTTCGAGAGCCATTTCGACCTCGACCCATCACAGCTCTGTCCAACCATAGCTGTGCGCGCTAGCCAGAGCCTCTCGCCTTTTCCCGTCTTACTCCTCTTCGTCCTCGTCCTCGCCCTCCTCTTTCTCGCCTTTGCCACAGACCCCTGCTATCGCCACTATTGGCAACAGCCTCGTCTACACCAGGACTTTCTCACAGCCTTGCGACGACTCCTCATCATATCCTCCGGCATCTCCGAACTATTCGAAAACAACTCAGCCTTTTCTTTCTTTTCTTTTTTTTTGGCCCTTTTGACCTCTCTTCTCCTCACGACCTCTCTCACCATGTCCGACAAGTCGATTGAGCGCGAGCTCACCACGCGCATCAAGGCGCTCAACAAGGCCGTCACCTCAAACGAGCCAGTACCAGGCATCCTGGCCATCATGGAGACGCTCAAGAAAGGCGCCGCCCCCTCAGAGGAAGTGCTGCGGGTATGTTAAAGCCCGTTGGATATGAAACAACGAGTTGTGTGCGCATACAAAGCGTACTAAAGCATAGTAAAGCTAACACTCGTTCTTTTCTCCCTCGTCTAGTCTACAAAAGCTGGCCATATCGTGGGCAAGCTGCGGACGCACGCCAACGCCGAGGTCAAGTCAATGGCCGCCGAGATTGTGAGCAAATGGCGCAAGGCCGTCGAGGCCGGCAAGAAGAAGAGCGGCAACAGCGGCAGCAGCACTGCAGCGAGCAAGACTGCGTCCCCCTCAGCCAGCACCCCGCAGAGCAAGACGGCATCGCCCGCACCCGCCGCCGGCAGCTCTAGCGCAGGCTACAAGGGCGACCCAGAGAAGCGCAAGTACGACGTGGACGGCGTCGATGTCAACCGCACCGGAATCCAGAGCCGTGACAACTGTATCGGCCTCATGTACAACGGCCTGGCTTTCCGCTCTGTGGAGGCGCCCGACCGGATCTTGGCCAAGGCCATTGAGGTCGAGAAGGCTGCTTTCGTCGCCTACAAGGGTGAGACGACCGAGTACCGCGCCAAGCTGCGGTCGCTCTTCCAGAACCTCAAGAATCGCTCAAACCCGGCACTGGCACGGCGGGTGGTGTCGGGCGATATTGCCGCCGATGCCTTTGTCGTCATGTCGTCGGACGAGCTCAAGTCTGCGCACCTGAAGCAGCTCGAGTCGGATCTCGCCAAGGAGAACATGAAGAAGGCGCAGGTGCCCATGACAGAGAAGTCCATCAGTGACGCTCTGACATGCGGCAAATGCAAACAGAAGAAGGTCAGCTACACGCAGGCACAAACGCGGAGTGCTGATGAACCGATGACGACGTTCTGCGAGTGTATGGTGTGTGGACACCGTTGGAAGGTAAGACATCCCCCCCCCCCCCTATTTGTCAATCTGTTACGGCATTTCATACTAACTCGGCTTCAGTTCTCGTGAGCACAACGGCTCCCGTCTTTTATCGGCGTGTACTGTTTTGTATTTCTTATTTTTGGGGCGGCAACGGGTGTAATGGGCCTGGTCTTTTTGAGCTTTCCAATTATTTTTTTTACTTTTTTCAATTCTCTTCTTTTTACTCTTCTTTTATTTTTATTTACTATTACCTAAGTCTGTGTTTGGAGTAGAGGGGGTAGAGGAGACCAACAAAAGCGTCGGCGGTAGAGGAGATATAAAAGCTGTGGAGTCTGGCAAAGAAAGCGAAGGGTGGTGACACTTCTGAGTCTGTATTCTTTTTCTTTTTCATTATTATTTATCAAGCCGTTGCTTGTCTGAATTACCCAGACCTGTATTCAATAAAGCGTCATAAAATTTTGTACCATCATAGGTTCTCCTATCCTATCCTGCCCGTTTTGCTTTCTCTTCGTATCATACACATATGCTCATTCACTTAGATTCGAATGTGACTCCACGTCAAACTCTACTCGCTTTTTCGTGGCGATAGCTTCAGCAGTCCCAAAAGGTCATCGCCGTGCTGGTCCGGCCGCACAGTTCCCGTCGTATCGTTGGCCTCATCCCGCTTATTCAGCTCATCGACCTTCTTGTAGAATTTGCTCAGATGTCGCAGACCAGTATCACACAGAACGGTCACCACACGGCTTTCTGGAGGCAGCGTAAGGGCAACAGCCACGGCCGCCACGCAGTTGACAGCCGTCGAGCTACCAGCAAAGATACCGTCATGCTCAACCAACCAACGTGCCATCAGACAGGCCTGCGTATCCGTCACACTGACAGCATCGTCGATCAGGTGCAGGCCAGCATCCAGAGTCGCTGTCATGCGGTTCATGCCAATGCCCTCGACAATGGTATCCACCTGCGACCGTCTGCGTGTTCCCTCCTTCTCAGTTGCCGCATACAGCACACCGTTGCGGATGAGGTTGGCAAGGCCAGAGCCTTGAGGATCAGCCGCAACAATGCGGACACCCTTGCGCAGACCGGCATCTTCCTTGAGGTACCGTGCGACACCCGTCAGAGTACCTGCTGTGCCGGCACCGCAGACAAATGCAGCGATTGGTGACGTAACGTGCAATGCTTGGTTATGCCGTTGGCCCTGGTTCTGCTGTTGCTGCAGCTGGAGGACATGGCGCTGGTGCTCCTTTGTGCCTGAGTAGGCAGCCACTTGACGCAGAATTTCCGGTCCAGTCGCTCTCCGGTGGGCCTCTGCATTGGCCGGTGTCTCAAACTGGTCCGAAAAAAAGCCCTTGCTGCCGTCGTTGTGCGCCTTCTCATGCTCGGCCGCGAGTCGTTTTGCCCGGTTGACAAAATGGCCTGGGTCGACAATCGGTGCCACGGGCACACGCTCCACGACGGCGCCCATTTCGGTCAGCAGCTGCGACTTCTCAAGGCCCATGTCGTCGGGCATGCAAATGTGTGCACGGTAGCCTAGGGCACGGGCCAGTGTCGCAATCGAGATGCCTGTGCTGCCAGATGTGCCCTCGTAGATGGTATCGCCGCGGTACGGAACCAGCAGGCCTCGCGCCTCGGCGGACCGGATCACGCCCAGAGCCACACGGTCCTTGGGACTGCCGCCTGGGTTGAACATCTCGCCCTTGGCCAAAATCTCACAGCCCGTGACCTCGGACAAGCTGCGAATGCGGATCAGCGGTGTGTCGCCGATGCACCCCGCAATGCCATCGGCCACGGGCGGTGCAAGCTGGTGCAGCTCGCTCGAGGCAGCCAGGAGGGACCAGTCGTCTCCTTCTTCATCCTCGGATGAGACAGGGACCGACTCGTGGTCCTCGAGAACGACGCCGCGCTCAATGGCGCTGCTTTGCCGTCTCTTGGACCGTCTGCTGCTGCTGGTCGTCAAAGTCGATGATGCGGTGCCCGATCGTCGCAGCCAGCTGCCTCCACTACTGTCGCTCTTCTTGCTCAAGCCACGCCGTAACGCTGCTGCTCGCCTCTGGCTTCTGTTTTCTGCGAGGCTGTCTTGGAAACGGTGCTCGAGGTCTGGGTACAAATCCTTGAAGCCCAACGTGACGAGGATGCCTGCTGCAAATGCCACGGTGAGAGCGGCCGCGCCGTAGGCCCTCGGATGGTCCTGGAGGGACATTGCCTGCTGTCCGGTGGGTTTTCAAGTCGATTGGCTGTATATTGTGTGGTTTTTCTTTTTGTCTTTTGCGCTTTTATGTGTTGTTTTGCGTCGTTGGGGGCAGAGTTGCCTTTTTCGTCTCGTCGTTTTACAACTTTTCCTTTTGCGCCCATGACGACATAACGGACATGTGCTCTTTCCCCTCCATTAAAAAAACAGCAGTTGCCCGCTGTAATGCCGGGTCTGGGTTAGCGCTGGCTCGGTTGGATTGACCTGAGTCGTGCCTGCCACGGCCAGGCCCGCCAAAACTGGCAGGAAGCTTTGACCAACCAGCGGTTGCGCTTTCCATGAACAGAACCCACAGCGGGACGAGCAAAAAATACGGAATAGGGAAAAGGGAAAGAGTTCGAAAAATCGCCAATGCGCAGGAAGGAGCCCTTGGTGGCCCCAGTGCATCAGATCTCCGCCTGTCAACAAAAACAGCAATTGACCTTCTTGAGCCTACCCACCAAACCTCTATGGACTCTCCGCTCGTTTCACGGCTGTTCCGGCAGCTGTTCCGCCACCCGGCGTGCCAGCCGCGGCGCAACTTTGCCCGTCTCGCGTCTTCCCTCCAGCAGGCAAGATCGCTGCAGACGACATCATCGAGGCCTTCAACCTCAGCTTCAGCCTCAGCTTCTACTTCACGACAATTGCTTCACACCCAAAAATATGGCCAAACTCGAGGCTATGCCGTTGCACCACGCAAAGGCACGGTGGCCAAGCGTAACGAGAGCGACTGGCAGCAAAGGACGGACTTGTACCCGGAGGACATGTCGGCCGAGTACGCCGAGTACCCGATGGTGACAGCAAACGATCTGCGGCAGCGGCGAGAACGGCCAAGGCGTGTCAAGATGCTGATGCGGGACTTTATTGAGGGTAAGCCCCCTTCTGCGAGTCTATATATAATAAGGCAATACACACACGTTCTGACTACTGACGTCCTCCAGACAGCCTGTACAACCCCCACTATGGCTACTTCTCGAAACAGGTCGTTATTTTCTCGCCCGGCCAAGAGCCCTTCCCCTTTAGCGAAATACGCGACGAGCCCGCTTTCCACGACATTCTGGGCCAGCGGTACACTGAGTTTGAAGACAAACTGGACGCCGAGGCCGTGGCCCAGGGCGGCGAGCCGTCAGACACGCGTCAGCTGTGGTACACGCCGACCGAGCTGTTCCGGCCATACTACGGCGAAGCCATTGCCCGCTATCTCGTCGCCAACTACATGTTGACGAGCTTTCCCTACCACGACCTGATTATCTACGAAATGGGCGCTGGCCGCGGTACCCTCATGCTCAACATCCTCGACTACCTGCGCGAGCACGAGCCGGCCGTTTACGAGCGCACAAAGTACAAGATTATTGAGATTTCATCGAACCTGGCAGCCCTGCAGAAGCGGCAGCTGTATGTAGGCGGAGGTGGAGGTGGACAACAAAAAGCGAGCAGTGCCGCGGCTGCTGCTGCCGACGGCTCGTCTGAGGTGGCGTCGGCGGCTGCTGCTCGTGGCCATGCTGGCCGTGTCGAGATTATCAACCAGAGTATTTTTGACTGGACAGCCCGCGAGCCGTCGCCGTGCTTCTTCTTGGCCTTTGAGGTTTTTGACAACTTTGCCCACGACTGCATTCGCTACGATCTTGAGACCGAGCAGCCAATGCAGGGTGTTGTGCTGCTCGCAGACAGCGGCGACATGTTTGAGTTCTACGAGCCGCAGCTCGACCCCGAGGTGGCCCGTTTTATGCGCGTGCGCGACGCTGCCACAGAGGGCCGCTACCCGCTGCCATACTCCACGAATCGTCTGATACGCTCGCTCAAGCAAAACTTGATGCCCTTTGCGCCCAACCTGAGCCTGCCCGAGTACGTCCCGACGCGTCTAATGGCCTTTTTCGACGTGCTCGAAAAGTACTTCCCCGCGCACCGGCTCGTAACAAGTGATTTCCACTCGCTGCCCGATACGATTGCCGGCCTCAATGCGCCCATTGTGCAGACACGCTTCCAGCGGCGGCCTGTGCCTGTATCGACGCCACTCGTGCACCAGGGCTACTTTGATATCATGTTTCCGACCGACTTCCGCGTCGTCGAGGCCATGTACCGCGCCATCACCGGCAAGCTGTCCAACGTGCAGTCGCACGAACACTTTATGCGTCACTGGGCACAAATTGAGGACACCAAGACGCGCAGCGGCGAGAACCCGCTGCTTAGTTGGTACGCAAACGCCAGTGTCCTATCGACCATATAGATGAACAAAACCGGCCAGATACTGCAGCCACGAGACTGGATATATCCCTTATATATTCGTTATATGAGAATTGAACTACATACCATCTTCCAAAATTGTAACCCTTGTCTGTCCCACGATCCGAAAAATAACGAGAGAAAAAGAAAATGAGAATATAGAGAAATGGGAACAAACAAACAGACCCTTGGTTTTTTTTTGGTTTTTTTAGTAGCTTTGCTATTTATTTATTTTGACTTTCACTTCCACCACTTTACAGCTTCAGGTCCTTGAGCTTCTCCGACAGCCAGTCCTCAGCACGCTTGACGGCGTCCGAGAGCTTCTCAGGCTTCGTGCCCGAGCCCTGGCGTGCGGGCTCCTTGCCGCCAGCCTTGCCGCCGATAACGTCGCTGACAGCAGTCGACCACTGCTCGGCGGTGACGCCCTTGGACGCGAGGTCCGTGCCGACGTAGACACCGTGGACGACACCGTCATCCGGGCTGCCACCAAAGATGTACACGGACCGCTCCTTGTCCTTGTTCTTGAAGTGGTTCATGACCTCCGAGATGGCCTTGGAGTTGGCCGAGATGGGCAGGTGGCCGACGAACCACTTGGAGTCCTTGTTCTCCGGCTTGGCAAAGTGGTCCGTGACCGTCGTGACCGCCGTCTTGAGCTCCGCCTTCTGGCGCTTCTTCTGCTCGTCCAGCACCGTCTTCTGCACCTTGCCGAACCGCGTACGCAGCTCCTCCTTGGTCAGCGTCGAGATCGCCAGCTGGTTCAGCTCGACCGTGAACGCCTTGATGCCGGCCTCCTTCTCAGGACCAAACGGCAGCTTCTCGAGCGCGTCTAGGCGCTCGCCAATCTGTGCAGCCGCGCGCTGGGCCTGGTGCGCAGCTTCGCCGGTGTAGGCCACAATACGGCGGATACCCTTGGCGATGCCGCTCTCCTCAACAACAATCAGGTCCTTGATCTGGCCGGTGGCCTCGACGTGCGTGCCGCCGCAGAACTCGATGCTGTACTTGCGCCACTCGGGGTTCTTGGGCTCCTTGAGCATCTCATCAATATCCTTGCCGACCGACACGACACGGACGGGATCGGGGTAGGTCTCGCCAAAGACGGCGCGCAGACCCTCAATCTCGCGCGCGCTCGCGAGATCGCAGTCCTTGTAGTAGACCTTGAGGTTGTTGCGGATGTCCGCGTTCGACATGTCTTCAATCTTCTTAATCTCAGGCAGCGACACGCCAGACTTGTGCGAGAAATCGAAACGCAGCTTGTCCTGGTCGACCAGCGAACCCTTCTGGTTGATCTCGTCGCCGAGCACCTCGCGCAGTGCGTGGTTCAGCACGTGCGTACCGGTGTGGTTGTTGCGGATAGGCTGCCGCCGCAGCTCGTCATACTCGCAGATGACGCTGTCGCCCGCGCTCAGCGAGCCGTACTCAACGTAGCCGTTGTGCACAATGTAGCCACCAAACTCCTGGACGTCCAGGACCTTGAACTCGGCAACGTCGTCAATGACGATGCGGCCGGTATCGGCGACCTGGCCACCAGACTCGGCGTAAAAGTTGGTCTTGTCGAGCAGGATACCAATGGGCGTGTTGAGCGGGATGTCTTTAGTGCTCTTGGCGAAGCCGGTGCCCGTGTAGATCAGCTCGACCTTGCTAGTCAGGTCGCCGCGCAGGTACTTGGCGTCCGAGTTGGGGCGCACCAGTTTGTGCTCGCTCTCCAGCTCGGCAATCTGGTGCACGTTAAGTTTGGCGAATGTCTGGACTGCCTCCTTAACGGACTTGCTGGCCTCGCGGGCCTTTTCCCGTGCAACGTCGACCTCCTCCTTGTTGATGGTCAGGCCGCGCTCCTCAGCCATCAGCTGTGTCAAATCCTCGGGGAAGCCGAAAGTATCGTACAGGCGCCACACGTCGGCACCCGACAGCTGGCTGCCACCGTCCTTAACGGCGGCGGCGGCGTACTTCTCAAACTGGCGCTCACCACGGTCCAGGGTCCGCGCAAAGGCCTCCTCCTCCTCATCCAGAATCTCCTTGATGTCGTTCTGCTTCTTGACGATCTCGGGGAACTGGTGGCCCATCTGGTCGACAAGCGCAGGCAGGATCTTGGAGAAGAAAGAGCCAATCTCGGCGTTGAAGTACTTGCGGGCGTAGCGAGAGCCTCTCCGCAGCACACGGCGCACAACGTAACCGCGGCCCTCGTTGTTGGGCACGGCACCGTCGGCCATGGAGAAAGTGAGCAGACGAATGTGGTCAGCAACGACACGGTAAGCAGTGTCAATGCCATCGACGTCGTCCTTGCCGTACTTGTCGGTGTACGCGCGAGCACCAGTCACCTCCTGGATGCGGTCGAAGAGGGGAGTGAAGATATCAGTGGCGTAGTTGGAGATCTTGTCCTGCAGGGCGGAAACGAGACGCTCGTAGCCCATACCGGTATCGACGTGCTTGGCAGGCAGCGACTTGAGCGACTTGTCGGCTTGGCGATCGAACTGGATAAACACGTTGTTCCAGATCTCGACAACGAGCGGGTCATCCATGTTGACGAGGTGGGCAGCGTTGCGGCCGCCGACCTTGTCGTAATGCACTTCACTGCAAGGACCGCACGGGCCCTGGTCGCCCATCTCCCAAAAGTTGTCCTTCATGTTTCCGGGAAGGATGTGGTCGTCGGGCACACCGACAGCACTCCACAGGTTCTTGGCCTCCAGATCAGGCTCGAGATTCATGTCAGGGTTGCCCTCGAAGTAGGTGACGTAGAGGCGGGTAGGGTCGAGGCCGTAGACCTTGGTGAGCAGGTCCCAGGACATCTCAATAGCGTCCTTCTTGAAGTAGTCGCCGAAGGACCAGTTGCCCAGCATCTCGAAGAAGGTGTGGTGGTAGCTGTCCTTGCCAACGTCGTCGAGATCGTTGTGCTTGCCACCTGCGCGAATGCACTGATTTTGTTAGTCATACCTGCGAGCTCCTGTTGCTCTTCAAGAGGAAGACGCACCTTCTGGGTATCCACGGCACGCTTCAGACCTGCGAGGGGGTCCGTCTTGGCCACGGTGCCGAGGAAGATGGGCTTGAACTGGTTCATGCCGGCATTGGTGAAAAGAAGAGTCGGGTCATTGTGCGGGACGACGGACGACGAGGGCACTATTGAGGAGGAAAGGGTTAGCATATCGTCATTGAGGATTCATTGAGCATACACAGTATGTTTTCTTCCCACTAATGCTCACCAATTGTGTGTCCGCGCTGCTCAAAGTACTCCAGGAAGGTCTGGCGGACCTTGAGGCCCGTCCACTTCTGCGTCTCGGCCATGGCTGCGGCAGGAGAAGACGAGAAAAAGCGTCGATAGCGCGCGGCGGGGCGAGAGGCCGTTGAGAGGGTCGCAAACAGCGTTCCGGGTCGCGGACGTAGTGAAAACGTGATGGCGGTGTTGGCGGTGTTCGAGAGACCGTTTGCGGGGGTTGGTGATGGGGGGAGGAGAGAAGATCGTGAGATGTGGAGGGCTTGATGTGAGGCGCAAGGATTTTGGAGATTTTGCAGTGGGTTTTGACTGTGGCGGCTGCCGTTTTCGTAGTCTGAAAAAAACAAAGAAGGTGCTTTCCTGCCGCCGGTGCAGGTGCGAGCGGTGCAAGTGGTGGTGCTAGTCGTTGATAGTACAGATAGGGAAGGCGTGGCGCTTGCTCCTGCTCCACCGAGTGTTCTGGACACCAGCGAGGGAAGGAACATTCTCGATAGGCGGTCGCGGGGCATTCTTGAGGGGCAGCGAGGGTAGGTACCCTCGTACCAGCACCTTGCTGGAACGCACCTTCCGCGCTGTCGGCCAGGTCCCAAAAGCCCCCGCAAAGGCACCCTAAATTTCTTGAAATTATTAAAGCTCCCAAAGCTCGGCCCCGTACGTCGTACAAAAGAGAAGGCGCGACCACAAGCCGTTGCTTGCCGTAAGACAAACCAACCACTTCGACAAGAGACCCAAACGAGAAGCTGCGACTGTCGCGAATCAACCAGCCAAAAGATAAGAAGCCGCGACAGCTAAACGAACATCAGCCTTCACTCCCAAGAAACCTACAAAAGAAACACCACCTGTGACTCACACTCCAGAGTCCGCCCGCACGACCGCACAGCGACACGTTCCGACGACCCTGCCCTGCTTGAAACGTCGACCTTCAGCTCCCTAGCCACGCGACCTCCAATTCCAGCCGTCGCATCTATCTGCCACACCAACCGCTCGTTTCCAGCTTTCCCTTTTTGTTTTCTCTCCGATTGTGCACCGAGAAAGCTGTCCGCAGTGGCCTTGCTGATAGAACGAGCTGTTCGAGATAAGGACTTCGCCCTGCAGGTGGTCCTAGAGTTCAGATAAAGCAAGAGCTAGAGAGGGAGGGCCGATTGATCGGAGCTGCAAGGCAGACCAAGCGCGCGACAGCTTTTGGGACAGTGCTATAAACGATCGTTTCGAAAGCTGGCGATAGCGACGCAGGGCAAGAAGAAAAAGAAAAGGCGGTGGGAAAGGGCGATAACGGCCTCCAATTTGTGCAATGAAAACGGTTGATTGAGGGTGAGAGCGAGAGAGACCACGAGCGCGGCGTGACAACGACACGTAACTGGGCGCTCCGAAAGCTGTCCCCGCAATAATTTGAAAAGAAAGCACCCCCGGCTCAAAGCGGCCACCTGCTGCCAGCTGCTGCATCGAAAGCACAATGATGCTGCATCCAAACAGCAACAGCAACGGCACCAGTACCAATGGAATGACGCCGACTCAACCTGGCCTGACCCGGCACACCAAGCGGAAGGCGGCAGAAACACCAGAGGGCAATGAGCGACTATCCAAGCGGCTTAGTCTCCTTAACTTGGGTGAGTTCTCTTCGGGTCTGCCTTCAATCGATGGTCACTGCTAACAGTATTAGAATCTTCCGGCACAAAGCTCTACGTACCTGTCGAAAGCTCAAGCTCGCGGGAATTGCCAGCCGCTCAGACACTGCCTGCAGTGGCGCCTCAAGATGCGCCGGCAGTACCGCCAACAATACCCGAGGAGACGTTGTCTGATATCTCCATGTCACCGGTGACCAGTGCGCCGCCATCGCCACCATTAATACCGACGACAACACCCGCATCCCGTTCGCCGCTATCCACCGTCCGTAGTTTTGGCGGTGCCGGGGCAGATGATGATATGCGCGTCGACGACACGAAATACAAGGTCTACGTCTACAACATTGACGATGAATTAGCCGACGACGAGCGCTCTGCTTCGGACACGGATACATCCGTGGGTGAGGACGACACTGGCGGGGGCGGCAAGCTCGTCCTTCTTCCCGACATCGACAAGCACTTGCGCCAGGCTGCGCGGACAGCTGCTTTGACTAGCGGCTCTATCAAGCAGAAGATGGCTATCCCACGGCCCATCCTGCCCAACAAGGACGGCGAGCTGGCCGGCATGCAGCTTGTCTTATACAACGACCCCAGCTCGCTGTCGGTACCGCAGGAAAGGGACAGTGTGCGACAGGCTATTCTAGATGCCCGTGCACGGATCCGCGAACGCCAGAAAGAGGGCTATGAGGAGCAGGCTTTGGAGGAGCAGGCTTTGGAGCAGCAACCAGAATTGGATGCCTCCATGGCCAGCACTCCGACAGACACGCCACGGCCAGTCGAAGGTGGCAACGACTCGGATGCAATGGACATCGATGACTAGACGATCGTGTGGCTGTCCAGTCTTTTTATACCACCAGTGCCCACCCCAGTCTCCCTTCTCTTTTGGACCATGTCCAACATGTCCAACTTATCTAATGGCGTTCAGCAATACCCGAGTTTTTTGGGTGTGTTTTATTTTGCTTTGAATTTTCAAACATCTCTGGCTAGAGCCTAGAGTTGACGACGGCAGCTGTATAAACAGACGGTCTTCGTAGGCCTGTTCAGTGTACAATAAATATAATGAGAATACGATCTATGTTTTATATTCGTGGTATGTGCGCTGGTGATCGACATCCTACCGGGTATCAAATCTTCTATTTCGTGACTGGTCTGCCTATCCTTTCCATCCCTCTTCGGTTTCGTCATAGCCGAGGAGGTCCAGGCTAACACCCATACTCGCCAGCATCGTGGCCATTGTGAAGTCCTGTGTAGTCAGCACGTGTAGATATCATGGATGATCATAGGAAAGGCGGGGCTTACTTGGCTCTCATCAGCTTTATCATCAGTCTCCCCCTCCTCGTCTTCATCTTTATCTTCATAGTCATCCTCATTTTCTTGGCTTTTTCTTCGCCTCGCGGCATTCTTCTTACTGCTGATGCTGTCTTCCTGTGGTTGTGACAGCGACATCGCACGCCACGCCTTGACGCCGCCGATCGCTGTCATCCGATCTGAGATGATTGAGAACAGCTCATCGGCTGCGAGGCGACCGGCTTCTTTCCATCGTATGATGAGCTGGCGAAGCTCCTCATTGTTGTCTCCGCTATCTTCAATATCAGATGTGTTCTTCGATTTTGTTTTCTGTTGTCGATTGGTCGATATTCGAACATGCTCAATGACCTTGTCGCCAGCGTCCAGATCTAGACAAAACTGATCCACGAGGCTGTCTAATGGCAGTGGTTTTTCTTCCTCTTGAGGTTTTGCATCCTCGTTTAAGCGGCTCAATGGCATCCTCCGCTTGCGAATCTGTTCTGGCGACGCTGCTGCTGCCGGCAGCTCATCTTTGGCTGTCGTCGTCGAAGCCAATGAAGACGGTAGTGTAGCCTTTTTTGTCTGTATTTCCCGAGTTTTGGATACTTTTTTCGGTGTATTCGTTCCCACAGTGTCTCCACGCCGAATTGAAGGTGATCGAAAGGGTCGTGAGAGTGTGGCCGATGCCGCTTCGGCGCGGCGCCGCTTGGCCGCTGGTGTCAACATGTGACTTTGAGTTGTCTGGGGCAAATGGGCGATATTGGTCGTTGGGGTGTACAAACAAACGGGTGGGAGGTTAAGAATCAAGACCAAGGCTCAAAAGGATTGGGCGATAGATTGGATTTGAGCGTCGTAGTGTATCAAGATTGTGTCCAGATGTAGAAGCAGCGACTGAGATGTGGTTGCCATTTTCATCTAAGGATGCTGGATGCCTGAAGTTTAGTGGGATGTGCGCTGTAAACAAAAGTCATATATTACATAAGCATACTACATCTCATCACACATTCATATCTCTTTGCACATTGTCCTCGTGAATGTAGCCACTCGTTTTCATGTGAAATTCACTCTCACAGTTGGTTTACGCACACCTTGCCAGTCATTTTCACATTAACTTCCTCAAATGAAGCCTTTTCCAGTTCAGATGTCGCTCTTGTACTTTTGTGTACAATTATTTATTTCACTTTGGATTTTAATTCATATGGATTTTTTTTAACCAGAAAGTTTATACACAAATCTGAGTTTTTTCTTCTCCCCCCCCCCATATGTTCAAACGTGAAATCACCAAATAATGCGGCACCGTGAATAAGCAATGTATTATTGAGAAACTCGAAAAAGGATCTATGTGACTTTGGGAGAAAATATTAAAAGACAGCGCCATGCCCAGGGTATTTATACTTTTTGCTTCGACCATTCGCTCGGCAAAAGAAGGAGGAAAGGAAAGAGTAAGAAAGTAAGAAAGAAAAGAGACAAGGAAAAAAAAATATCAAAGGTATGCCTAGAATATGGTAAGAGAAAAGTTCCCAAGAGAACGACAAGAAAAGAAGAAAACGAACACCACAAACGTCATCAATATCATTTATCCAGGCCGCCCATGAAAAAGTCGAGAATAGAACAGAAAAAGGAAAAAAGAAAAGCAGCACAGAGACAAAAGGAAAGGAAGCACAAAGAACATAAAGAACGCAAAACGGTTGTCATGTGTGCGCGCAGAGAGAAGACTACGCAATCTCGACCTCGGATGCCACGAGGCCAAAGACCCAGCTGGCGACGGCCGCGCTGGAGAATTGGAAGCACCATTTGCGGACACGTCCACTGACGGCGCCCGTCGATGGCACAGAACCCACACGGTTCTGCTCGTCGCGAATCTCCTCCCACACATTGAGAACGATACCGCGCGCTGCAAGTCTGGAGAAGCACGCACTGCCAACGACAACGTCGACCACCACCAGGGGCTTCTCGCTGGACTTTTTAGGAATGGAAACAACCAGGACACGCTTTTCGAGACCGTGGTAGATGGTCAGCTCTTGACGCACGCCGGGCGGCGGTTTTGCAATGGTCAAGAAGCAGTTGCCGCGGTCTTCCCACTTGTTGGCGGATGTTTGCAGGTGGCAGCGCATCTTGATATTGGATGAGCCCAGCGCTTGGATGCCACGGTTGCTGCTCTCCGCCAGGCTGACAGAGGGCGAGCGGGGTGCCGTGAACGCGAAGCCTCCACCGCCCGCGGAAGAGGATCCGGACGAGGTGTAGAAGCTGGCACCGCCGCTACCGGCGCGGCTCTGTCGGTCCACAGACGAGCCGTTGATGTTGAAGGCCATGTTGTTGCCGCCCGTCAGTCTGCGCAGAAAGCTGGTTGCCGAGATACTGGACGAGCTGCCCTGGGACTGCGAGGGCGCCCGTGTTGATGCGCGGTAGCTGTTTTTGCGGCCGAACCAGCTGTGTCGGCGGTGGCTGCTTGTATCGTCGCCCGCATCGCCCGTTGGCTGTGGCTGGCCAAACGAGCGGAAGCGTGCCTCCTCCTCGAGCGCCTTGAACTTGGCGTTATTCATCCGCGACTGGTGCACTGCCGTATAGAGGTTGACAAGTTCGCCGGGTGACTGGGCGCGGAAGCGGAAGATGTTGGCGTCGAGATGGCAGTACTTGGCAAAGGACCGGACGGGCGAGCGAATTTCAAGATCGACGACGGTGCTCTGTCTAATCATGACGAGGGGTGTGAGATCCAGTGCGATGAGCGGGCGAGGAGCACCAGCTTCGAGCTCAAGTGTGGACTGGCTGTTGAACCCGGGGCTGTGCTTGGTGCTTGTCATATGTGTACCGGGCACGTAGGCCTCGATCAGGCCGGGCGTGATGACAATGGCACTGAAGGGCTCGCCAAGATCCTTCCACTGGCCCTTGCGGTTGGACCAGTAGGAGATGGAGGCCATAAGCTGCAGGTTGTATTCGGAGGGGTACGATGCCTGGAGACCGGGGATACCAGCTTGCGACGCAGAGTTGGAGGGTGTGATACTACTCTCCGAAACTACCGATTCTGCGGCGCCGAGGTCGGGGTGCTTGATGCTGATGCCGGGGAGCGTGTCCGGTACATCGTCTTCTTCAAGCTCTCCATCTGACGAGGAGTCAGATTCAGAGCCAGAGCTCTCAGATGTGGAGTCGCTGCCTGAGGAAATGTCGGATGGGTGGTACTCGTGCTTCAGGGGCGACGACGTACGGCGACGAACCCGTGCTGGAGGGTTAAGGTCGACTGGAGGCTCGATGATGGGAGTCGACTTGGTCACGGGTGCACGGTGGGCAGGCGGTGGAGGAGCGCCATCGTCCCGGATCGAGGGGGCGCTGGCGGGCGACTTCAGTTGGCTAGGGTCCGGGCGCATGTCCTCACGGAGCGGGTGGCTTAACGAATCGCTGCCATGAGGATGCACTGCCGGAGCAGACGGTCTCCGCTTGTGGTAGCGTGTTGGGGTTGTCGGAGACCTAGGGCTCTCTGGCCGCGCTTCGTCTGCATTGTGCTTTCTCTCACCAACGGGAACATCGAGCTCCTCAGCCTTACGGGGCGTCAAGGACATGCGGCTGGTTGCTGGTGGCGGGACTGGACTCGTCCCCAAGATATCGAGCCAGTCTGCGGCTGTCTCATCGAGTTCGGCGACGATGGTAATCAGCTCGTACCACTCACGGCCCCTGTACGTGTCGCGAATCATCACTATCAGGGTGAGATCGTCCTGGCCCTTGCATGCTGAGATTTGTGACCTGGGAATGGGAGGGAACAGGAGCCAGGACCGGTCGCCGCCGCCGGTCTCGCGGATCAGGACATCGCCGCGATCAGAAGCGTCGCTGATCTTGTCGCGGAAGATGAGTTCGACCTGGCACTCAAGCCTCTGGCCATTGGAGTGCGACAGGCTCAAATCAAACCAGTCTTTGGCGCTTACTTGCCGCGTCTGATCGATGTGTACATTGTCCAGGATGGCAAGGTTGCGGAGGTCGCGCACGCGGGTCGTGTCGGTGCTGCTTGCATCTTCGTCGATCTTGCGAGCAGTCTCTTCGCGGTTGCGCCGTCTCGCCTTTTCGTGCAGGTTCTCGAGCTTGTAAGCAATGTCACCGGCCACGCCACGGCCGAGAATAATGTTGACTCCTTTTGCGAACTTGAGCATCCACTTGATCCGTACAAGGGGGCGCCTCAGTAGGTATGCGACATCGACGCGCTCGCCGTTCTCGTCGAGAACATCTCCCTCCTCGTTGCGCTCCATACCGTTGACGAGCGAGTCCTCTTCGGCCGACTTGCCGGCTGCCGGTGCCAGGTTCACAATGACACCCTGGAATCCCAGGCGCCAGACATCGAGATAGTTGTCGTAAATGGGGTAGACCTTCTCCAGCCAGTCCACCATACGAGGCGCATCAGTAAAGGGAACAAACTGGTGGAGTAAGCTCAGCTTCTCGAGCGCGACGCCCATGTTGACGACGGCCCTTGACATGATGTCAGCCTTGTGATTGGAAAGATCGGCGCGGAAGACGTCTGTCGCTCTGCTATCGCCGTTCTTGTCCACAAACTGCGTCAAAAGGACAGGAATGACACCGCTGGCAAGGGTCTTGAGTTCTCGGCGGTAGATGTTTTCGTCTTCTTGAAATTCGAGAAGGAGGTCATCGAGGTTGGCGTTGTCGAGCTTGCTTGTTCTTCTGTGCAGGCTGCGAGCGAGACGGATACTTCTTGTACGTGCGGGAAGCTGGGAGTCTTCTGGCAGTGACAAGACAGAGACGAGGTCGGAGTGCTTGGTTAAGCGGCGCTTGAGGCCCGTGGACGACTTCTGGCTCCTTCGTCGCGACAGATCGCCCGAACCCTTGGTAAGGATGGTATCTTGCGTCACAGTAGACTCGGAGATGGTCGACATCGTGTCAGAAGGCTGTGTGCTATACGACTCGACGGACACGATGGTTGACAGCTCATGATCACCGCTCGTGGGCGGTGGCCGGCGTCTGGGCAGACCTGACGAGGGCGTGGCAGAGCTGACAAAGCTGCTGCTTGCATCGGTGCTCTCTGTGTAGCCAGAATCGATAGCCGATTCTGTGAATTCAGTGAGTGTGCCACTCTTGGTGGATGCACCAGATGAACGACGACGGGGTTTCCGTTCGTCCAGAGTGCCCTCGTAGCTGTCTTCAGAGTCTGTGCCCATGTACCGGCCGCGGTCTCGTCCGGTCTCGTAGTTGGGGTATGATGTTGGTGCTTTGTACACCACGCCCGATTCGCCGCGGAAAGCATCGCGGAGAAGTTCTCTGAAGGGTTTTTTGGCACTGCCTCCAGACTTTAGAGGAGAGGCGGCACTTCTAGTAGCACCACTCCGTTTGAGACCACTCGCTGGCGTCTCGGTTTTTGACTTTGGTGTTTCGGGAACTGGCTCGGGCGTCGTTGCTGGCGAGGAGCGGGTTTTGACTGGCGTAGTTTTCGTCGCGGTCGACGCAGTGGCATCAGTAGTGCCCGTGGTGCCGGTTGTCACGGTCTCGGTCTCGGTGCCGGTGTAGTCTGTCTCAGTCCGGGCTGTTGACTTGAATTCTGAGTCCTTCTGGCTGCTAACCTTGCGGGCTTCTTTTGGTGAGCGTATGGGTGATGGCTCGGTGGGCCGTTTCCGGGACTCGGAAGTCGATCTCTTCTGGGCATCCTTCTTCCACTGCGTCTCAGTCGACTGACGGGCTTGTGCTGACGAGACCTTCCGTGCTGGGACGGGCTCGACAAATGGATCTACTGTGCTGTGCAGCCAGTTCTCGATGCTGGGTGGCTGGTTGACAACAGGCCTCGGGGGGTCGACAACCTTGTCGTGAAGGATCTTCTTGCCCTCGCTGACGACCTTCTTCAAAACACTAGGTACGCCCTTAAAACTCTCCTTCCGGACAGCTCTCGGTCTCCCTCTTCCACCCTCCCCACGGATAGGCAAGTCGAGCTCGCTGAAGGCGGAGTATCCCACAGGAATATCGGCCAGAGATTTTGGTGGGACGGTGGACGGTCCGTAAGAGTCAGCGATAGATCTGTCACCATCATCGCCTGACCAAGATCCCTCTGAGCCCTCGTGGAAGGATCCGGTCCTTGTTGTTGCTTCATCGCCCCGCGTCTCGGTGGGGCTCGGGCTTCGTCTCCGCCTCATGGGCTCTTTGCCTTTTGCACTTGGTCGACGCCTTGAGACGGGTTTTCTCGTTGGTGTATCGAGGATCGATTCGGGCTCCTCAGTGACGGATTGCTCAGGGCCGAGAGACGACTCCTCGCGCTTCGTACTCTCTGTTGGTGCACTGCGCGCGGTGGATGTGACGTGAGAGTAAGGTCTGGGTCTGGAGCGCTCTTGTGATAGTGGTGGCATAGGCGTGTTCTTCTTTGTTGACGAAACTCGGCGCTTGGTGTTGCTGTTGATGTTGCTGTTCTCTTTGGTGTCATCGTTTGGCGTCGATCCGCGCACTCGGATACCGTCGTCTGGCAGGGCCTTCTTCTTGATCGGAGTGGCACGCTCTTCATCTGACAGAATCACCTCAATGAGGTCTTCCGTCGACTCATTGGGGAGCACTGGTCTGACGCGGATGCCGTCGTCATTTTGTGTCTTTTTCCAGCGCGTAGTGTTGTCTTTCGCTACCCGCTGCTGTTGTTGGGCGCAGCCGTCTTCTGCAGACCTCGTAGAGCGGATTGGCCGGACACGGATCCCGTCGTCAGGCGCACTACGCCAGCTCGTCGGTCCCGGTCGTTTGGTCACATCACTCTCGTCGTCATTTTCGAGGCCTTCGTCTCGGTCTCGGTCTCGGTCTCTGTGTCGAGCTCTTTCTTTTGGCTTCGTGGGGCTCGGTGGTTCAACTCTCTTTGCCCAGTCTTTGATTTTGTTTTGAACAGTTGGGTTCTGGGCTGTCCGCTGAAGGAAGTCTTTTGGAATCGGCATTGGGGACGCGCCTGCGGGGGCAGCTGCTCCTGGTTTTTTATTTGAGTTTCGTCCTTTTGGCGACGTCCGGCCTCTTCGCTTCATCCAGTGTTCGTCGCTGACAATCCTCTTCTTAGGCGGACTGCCCTCCCCGATATCAGCCATCTCGTTGAGGCCCTTTCTGCCCTTTGGCGCTTTCATGGTGTTGAATTTTGGGCCAGGGTCCTCAAAAACGTCGTAGCCCGGATCGCTGTCGTTATCGCCCTCCGATTTTCCGGATATGCCCTTGAGACCGGCCTTTCCCTTCTTTCGGGGGCCGCCGCTGGGGCCACCATTGTCTTCGCCGTCGGTCTTGGGGTACTCTTTTCTGGCTGCCGGCGGATTTGAGGCCCGTAGCTTTTGGCGGGCTCGTATGCGGATGCGGTCTTCTTCGGTGACGCTCTTGTCGTCAGCGCCGACTGCGACCTCTGTGGGCTCGCTCGGCTCAATTTCGGGGTTGGCACCGGCCGCGATGGCGGCAGCGTTGGCTTTCTGCCAGTTCTTGACACGGTCTCGAACACCACCTGGCTGTTGTAGTCTCATAACAGAAGACTGGCGCATCGCTGTGCGCAGTTCTGCCTTGACGGCGGCAGCATCGTTCGTCTTCTTGCGCTGTGCTTGGACTCGAGCGTGTGATTGGCGACCGAGAAAGAAGTCTGTGAGGAGGGTAGGTTGGACTTTTGGGGTTTGAGAAAGACGGCGTGGTCGGTTGGCACCGCCGGCAGCACCAGCAGCGCCAGGTCCTGCTGCGGCGGTGGTGGCTGCGGCAGGCGCACTCTTAGGTGTCTGACCAGCAGAGACATTTCGTTTCTTGGGAGTGGTAGGCGTGGCATTGCCGGGTTTCTGTTTCTTCGGCGTGGCAGCCGCCCGGTATGTCGATTGTGAAGGGTCGGACGAGGAGGAGGAGGAGGCAGACGAGGTATCGTCGTCGTCGCTGGCGACTTGACTAGCAGAAGGCATGGTGTTCTACTATTGATGAAGAAATGTCTGACTAGAAGGGCGGAAAAAGAGAATGGAGAAATAAGACAAAAGGGTTAGTTGCATTCCTTGTTGTTGTCGAGCAAGCTATGCTCCATGGCGGCGGTGCGTGGCATGAGAATAGGTATGGGCATGAGGATGGGGCATGGTACACAATTCTTGAGCACCGGAATGCTCGCGCACATGGGCTACACGAGAGGTGTGGGAATGAGAATGGGACCGCCGTCGATGAGCAGAGATGGAGGGCAAGGGACAAAAAAATAAGGTTGATGGGAGGCGGCAGATCAGCGCAGCCTTTAGAAAAGTCAAAACAGGAAAGCAAGCAACCCAGATTGAATCGCATCGAATGGGGGTTTGCCGAACCAGGAGTTTGCGCAACCGCTCGCTTTGCTCGTCTTCTTTTGTTTTTGTTGTCTCTTGTGTTTTGGCTCTCGTCTTTTTGTGGACGATACGTACGGGGCTCCGGGCGGCCCCAAACAAAACAACAGATGAAGGAGGGGCGGGGGAAAGGGGGAGAATAAAATGCGAATGGGAAGTGAGGAAGGACAAGAGGTAAAACATACCGGAGTGCTGCAGGGCATGCTTGTTTTTCTGTTGTGATCCGGAGCAGAGCAATAACAAGGGCGGCTACACAACAGGACGGGGCCAAGTCGGTCACAGCTGAGTCCGGGGCTCTGAGCACATGGCAGCCAGAAAAGGCCGAGATGTCGGAGCCGTCTAGAAAAGCGGCCGCGAGAAAGCGGGATATGTAGTTTCCCGTGGACGGTATTTAGAGATGGTTGATTTTGGAGTCAAGTTCGCGGGGACAGGAATGTGGATGGTGGATGGCAGGTGGGAGATCGGCGCACTCGAGCCCGCGTGGGTGTAAATCGTGGGTTGAGAATGGAGGAATTGTCGTTGAGGTTGGGATCTAGGCTGAAGCCTGTTTGCGAACAAAATCGAACAAAATCGAACAAAATCGAACAAAAACGGAAGGGTATATCGATGCAGAATAGAGTGCGCAAAGGCAGGGAAGGGACGATGCGATGTGATGACGAAAGAGGAAAGAGATGGAAAGGAAACAATCTTCAATCTGGAAAGGCAGGCGAGATGGGCCTTGTGTAGAACGGGGAGTGGAAAGAGCGACTGGCTAGCCTTGCAAGGTAGCTTGTGTCCTCACTCTTTTTCGTGATTGCTCGTCTGTCGTATTTTGTCGTCTCTGTTTTGCAGTCGAGAAAAACAAGAAAAACAAGAGAAACAATGGAGGTTACTCGAAGAGATAGGGCGCTGCTTGTTCCCGGAGTAGGGAACCTTCTGTGTGGACAAGGCGAGCTTGTGCTGCGGAGTGCCAAGGGTGAACCGGACCAATGACGTGCCATGGAGCAGGCAGGAGTAAACAATGGGCGCACCCTTGCCCTTTTGGCTGTGAAGCGGCGTTCGCGGGCTGGACTGGAAGGTACGACGGGAGCAGGCTTGTCGATGGCGCTAATGCAGCAGCTGCGATGCTGGATACTCGGCCAAAAATAAAGATGAAAATAACAAGACGACGAAAGACAAAAGACATCAAAACTGGCAGGAGCCACAGATCCTATCAACTCCCACAACTCTCACAACTCTCACAACTCTCACAGCTCTCACATCGGCAGTAAGTACCTCGCACGCCAAGCTACACGTGAGAGGCACTTGTGCGAGTGCATGCTGGCTCCTGTCATTTTGTCCTCTAGATACGTCGGCAGAGCTACTTTGTGCGATTCCTCAGCTGGTGCGAAAGTACTTTGCTGCACAGGCCTCACATTACGAGGTCGCCATTTTTGCATTTCGGCGTTGGGAGTTGTCCACCAACCCACTCGGCCTAGCCTCTGGAGCCCTCTGCTCCTTCCCGATGCTTTTTACGAGGTGCGCCACTGAGAGGAAAGGCAAGGGGGTGGGTCCAGCCCACCACACACGCAAGCTTCCCGGGCAAGGAAAGACCCAGAGAGAGCAGAGGCCCCGCAGCTCGAGCGGCTGCCCAGCAACGGACAATTTTGACAAGCCTGAAACAGAGACTTTCCTCTCTGACTTTGTCTGGGCCTTGTGTGTCTTTCGTGCATTCATTTTGGGCAGGGAGGCTGGTTGGTTGCACTGAATCGCTGATGACGACTGGCTAGCTTCCTGCATGTCCCGTCAACTCGCAATCAGGTCGTCTTCAAGGCCCTGTCGTTGGCTGGAATCAGGCCGAGCCTGCACCATTCTTTTCTTCGCTTCCATTTCAGCTCTTCCAGGGCACCGCCTCATCATGACTTTGAGTCGCCATGATTCCTAGATGCGGCAGCGGTAGAATCGCAGCGACTTGATCTCAAAGCGACAGTGTGTCCATCTTGATGATGGAGTGACACGATCAGGTGCCCCGTGTGTGCTGCCATGGAATAGATTAGACACCTTGGCCAGCGGGGGACAAGACAACCGATATACTCCGTAGATATGTATATCTGGCCCAAATATAAAAGGATATACGGGGTTTGTGTACATGTACAGAGTAGGTATATCTCGCCTTGCATAGGGTTAGCCTTGCCCTGCTTCTGCATTGCCAAGTGTGTGCATGGTGGTCTGTCTGCAGCGGCAACCCACGAGCCGCTCCCACCTCGTAATTCCCGCTATGACGCGGATAACTATGGATCTAGCACTTTGTGCACACGCTGATAGCGACAGGGAAGATATCAGGATATGAAGTTGAGTGATAGAAGAAGAGAACGTTGGCACCCGCCCTCAAATACCGGGTGTGCGACAGAGCGATCGTCGATGTGCGCTTGTATCGGAAGTGATTTGATGTGTGCTGGGATGTGTGTAGGTTAACGATTCTAGATTTTTGCATATCATGCCAGGACATATATTTACGGCGTATTAAGTTGGGCATTTGTGCAGTATTCAAGTGAAGTTCAGATCTCAAAAGTTGTATTATTTGTCTGCGCAGAGGATAATAATGTAAAGGCATGGCCTGGTATTGATCAATTGAAGGGGAAATAAATCCAAAGAAGAAGATGCAGTCCATGAAAAAGAAACCGAAAACAAGGAAAGAGGGGAATCTGATGAGAAGAGAAAACAAACAAGAGCCAAGAAAGAAAAACTAAAAACAGAGAGGATACCGAGAGCCATAACCAAGTATGATTGGGCACCCAGACCAGAGGAGCCTCCAACACCGCCGCATGCAAATGCAAGACAAAATGGGCCACAAGCTAGTCGTGGAACGCTTGGGCAGAAGATGAGGATAAAAAATAAGATGAAAAAGGAAGAAAAAGGCAAATTGTCTGTAAACGGTATAAAAATGAAATGGAAACTGTGCTACACCTCTCATGCAGCCTCTTCGCCGGGCAGCACAAAGCGAACCCGCTTCTTCATGGGGGGCTTTGCAGCCTCTACCTGTAGATGCCTTTCATAGCGGCGGTTGTGGTGATGACGACCGCGTGTTGAGCGGTCCGGAATGCTTGGAGAGGTAACACTAGCTGACAGCTCCTCTTCCGTCTCCTCCTCGATGGAGAACACATCCGGACTCGGAACGCGCCAAGATCGCGGCGACCTGCGCCGCACAATCATGGCACCGGCGGCCGTGAGGTGGCTTTGAGAGTTGTTGAGGTGATGGTGGGCGTCGAGATCCTGGATATCTGGCAGGGACCGGGGCGAGGCCGGTGACGATGACAGAGGCGGAGGCGACAGAGAGTAACTTGAGGAGCGAGGCGATAGGCGGCCTTTGGCTGGCGATGATGAAGGGCTGCGCGGGCTCGAGTAGTTTCCGTCGCCAAAGTGGATGTAGTGCTCATCATCGTCATCACCATCCTCGATGGCGCTGTCCATATTGTTGAAAAGTGAGGGATCGGCACCCGTAAGGCCGTTGCTGCCGGGGTGGAGATTGATCCGCGGCGGTGTGGATGGCCTCATAGATCTGCGGGAAGTACGGCCACCGTTGCCGCCAAGGCTCTCGGCCAGAGACGACGGGCTTACACTGCGGATGATAGGCTGCGGATGCGTAGTATCTTCGATACCGGCATCAAACTCAAAGTCCATGCCGCCGCCAGAGTAGAATCCGGCATCGTCATCGTTGTCGTTCTCATTGTAGAAGAAAGAAGACGAGTCTGAATCGTCGACAAAGTAGCTGTCGCCGTCTTCGTCGGTAGAGAGCAGTGGCGTTGGCGTAAGAAAGTAAACGAGCGGGCTGTCGTCGGTAAGCTGCATGTCATCGTCGTGGATGCCGTCCCGAGACTCCTCCTTGACCATGGCGGCGGTGCCGTTGCTGCTGTGGCCGCCCGTTGAGGCGGCCTGTTGCAGGCGGATCTGCGCAGGTGGCCAGGACTCGCGCCACCCGTAGGCGGCCGACGTGTTTGAAGATGCAGGCATTTTTGTGGTTGTAATGGGGATGTAAAATGTATCTGTAGGTTGGCCTCTTTGTTGGCCGCGTTGATTGATGGTCTCCTAGATGCCTAGTTGGAATTGAAGAGGCCGTGCACCATACTGCGCCGGGGTGGCAAGTAGGCAGATAATAGGCGGATAACAGGCAGAAATATGAGGCAAGCAGGTAGAAAGAGCCTCAAAGTAATAAAAAAGTGCAACAGAGACGGTGAATAAAATCTGCACTCAAGAAAAGAGAGGTTGAGGATAACAGTGTTGTGAGGGGAATGACCGTTTATATGTAAGCGAATGACGAATGTATCATGCGGGAGCGACAGTCTTGGAGTAGAATAAGGGAAGTGAGAATGGATAGGGACGATGTGCCCTCACAGCCTCGGACAGTCCGTCTTACTGTCTGAAAGGAGTAACGGTGCGAAAGAGTTAAAAAGTTGGAGAGGCTGCTGGTCGTTTGAAATCGTCTGGTCTGTTCTCAGATTGCAACTTTTGATATTCGTTTTTCTTTCGTACGCCGGTCCCTTGGTGCTTCTTTGCCTGTCTCTCTCTCTCTTTTTTTTTTCAGATGAAGCTGTGAGAGGCTACAGGAAGAGCAATAAGAGACGGGCCAGTCAGCGTCGACGAGTGATATTCAAAAGAGGTGGTGAGGTTGTGAAGCATATGCAGTGTAACCGATCGGGAAGGGAAAGAGACCCGTCGACAAACGAGCGGCTGGCTGAAAATGTAGGGGAGCCTCGTATATCTATATGCTGGCAAGTCCTAATCGTAAGAATCGAGTAGGGCAGTGGGCGGATGATGTGATGGAAGACAGCCGAAGGGTAGGGATCAGGAAAGGAGAAGACAGGCAAGGAAGAAGAGAAGAGCGTAGAGAGAGATGTGAATATGGATAAAAACCTGGCGTGAATAAGACGAGAGAAAGGTTGGTAAAAAGAGAACAGAAAATCGAAATCCCAAAAGCTGGACATAAGTGGCACACAAGGCAGTCAAAAAGGAAGAGGCAATGACCAGAAATACCTACCCAAAGCCATGCTTTAGCCAACGGAGGACTCTCTCTGGTGTGACCCAGTGCACACCATCACGAACCACACAGAGCAAGTCGAGGAGGGGCGGCGGGGTGGGTGAGAGACAAAAAGGCGAGAAGAGAGACTCACAGAAACAAGAGGACGCACCACCAGCCCTCGCTCAGCTCGTTGCCTGTCCTAGAAAAGGAAAGGCGTGAGGATGCAGATGGGCTGTAGATAGACAAGTGTGGGCAGTGCGGCAGTCAGAGCCTCTTTCTAGGTTGGAAACTCACAAAAATGTGTCAGAACTGTGCAGAAATGTGTAGAAATGTGTTGGATAAGGAGCAAACGATGCGAGCACTACCGACAAAGCGACAAGGACCATCGTAAGGCCGGCCAGTCAGAGTGGTCACCAGCCATCGCAGAGGATGCAGATTGGAGTGGGCATGTCTCACTTTTCTTCTTCCCAATTCTTGGTGGAGGAGAGCAGCCCATGTGTGGCCGGCGTGCTATGATTCACCAATCTGTCGCTCGCAACATTGCCCCCAGCTGGCTCAGCACACCCTCTTGGTCGCGTTGGGTATTGAAAACCTGAAAATCTGTCGGATTATTGGGTGAGGCCCGACAAAGAAAGAAAAAAGAAGAAAAACAGGAGGGTCCTCGTAAAGTGCAGCGCATGCGGCGGCGGCAGTGATGGCGTCGATAATTAGTGTCGGCGGTATTTGAGCCCATTTGGGCGAGCGAAAGGTCGGGAGCCGCAGGACCCAAAGAAAGTCGTTCGATCACGAGAAAATTTGAGAGTGTGTGAGAGAAGAATCAAAGACGACGAGAAGCCAAAAAACCTCACAAATGACCAGAAAAGGACGGAAAGAAGGCCACACATGGATCATACATGCCAGAGGGAAGGTGCGATGAGGTGGATGTCGTACCGCGCCTTCCCCCGTCTTACACTCGCTGATCGGCCTGCCCACGACCCTGCAGCCTTCTCTTATTGGAGATTTCTCGGTGGCTCTTGGATCTCCTAGCGCACTGACCTTGGGGACTAGCACCTGTTAGCGTCCTCCTAGCCCCGAGCGAGCCGCTGGAAGCACCCGTGACCACTACTGACCGCCCATCGAGGGTCCCGCTAGGTCCTAAAGGAGCTAGAGACCGCCTGTAAATGGCATGGAAAACGGATGCCAACGGCCTGTAACAGAGGGCCGCTGCCGCCGCTACGCTGATAAGGCTGCGACCCTATCTTATCTTACAGCGCTGTGAGATGCACTAATACAGCTGCGATTCATGAAGAAACTACTATTTACACCATATTCCGTACTCCGTATTTAGCACTGACTTACACGCCGTGTTAGTGGACGCAGCGCTCTCTCGCCTTTTCTTACGCCAGCCGCAGCAAGACTCGTAAGCTGAGACATGACAGGACACCACTTCACGGCATCTACCACACCCTTTCCTCTGTATTTTCTGACCATCAAGACACAGAATGCCATTCTCCTCAAAGACTTGTCGGCGTAGGAGATACCCCGCTCGGAAGATACGTGTAGTTTTATGGCCATCTGACTGCTGCTGATGTTCTCTTCATCAAGAGTTTCCCTGCTTTTGAGACACAGGCCGTTTTTCTAAGACCAAGAACCCGTTTTTTTTGTAGTCCTTCTGTCTGGTGGTTTTATTTTCGTGGCCTTGCTCGCCGTGATTTGTATTCTCATCTTTTCGTTATCAGCTTGTCTTTCAACAGACTCGTGTCCACATCTCCTGTCCTCGTTTGTCCTCGTTTTCTGTCCTCGTTTTCTGTCCTCGTTTTCTGTCCTCGTTTTCTGTCCTCGTTTTCTGTCCTCGTTTTCTCACAAAGCTACAAAGTTGAGAGAAAGTCTCACATTTTCCACTTTGATTGAGCCAAGTAATGCACCATGGATACTGAAAACTGAAAACTGAAAGTACTCAGGGTACGACGTAGAACGGCAGCAGGTGGGCTGTCGAGCCTGGTACGCTCCGGCACTCGGAGTCAGTCAGTCGACCCACACGGTTGTCTGCCCAGGCGACGTGCATGTGCAGGTTTCATGGAGGGAGCACTCTATCAGCCGACCCCCGACGACTCATAGAGACGTGCCTTACATGATGCAGTCATTAGCAAATGCTCCGGGGGGTACGAGGTAGATGGCCGAATGACAAGAAAGTGTGAAAAGCAAAATGAGAGTCAGGACAAGAAATCCTCTCGTGTGTTTGCCATGATCCTGGTCAATCTGGGCTGTCTGGGGGCAGCCGACTGGCCGCCTCGCTCGGCTACCGCGGACGACATCTTATTTTTGTCCGCTACAGTTCGTTTCAGTCTGGAGATCATTTTCACAGCCCGGTTGTTGTGAAACGTAACCTGAAAGCAAAGGGCGCAAAAAATCAAGGCATGTGCAAGCAGGCTGCCGCTTTTGAGGGGGGCGAATGGCCAGTCGTTGAATCCTGTCTGTGGCAGGGCCAGCCTCGCGAGGCAGCCACTCGCAGTGAGTCTCTTGACAGCAGCCTACGCTCAAGGCTGGAATTGAATATTTCACATCTTTTTAGAGGCCACGTATAATAAATAAGGCACGCAAGATAAAACCTAAGGGGGTGTCCGATATCAGAAAAAACAGGGAGCCAGAGACTGAACTTGTATCCTACGTAATGCCTAACGGTGACAGGACATCACAGCATATCAGAGAATGGCATCGTGAAGTCGAAGCGAGTAAGAAAAAAGAGAACAGCAAACGTGTATAAGTCTTGACGCATATATGGATTGTTCTTCTTTTAGTACGAGATACTGCAAAATGGGGGACAATGGGACTTGGTTTTCGTAACATGCCGCAACTTTTCGCATGAAAAATGCTGGCGATTTATTATCACAGGCGAATGATTAAGCAAGAGGACTGACAAGCAGAAGAGACAACTTGCTATTGATGAAAGTGTAGTTGCATATTATCCATAATGGAAGATGAGACTGCCATCCACCAAACTACCAGGAACAGAAAGGGCAACCAAGTTGGCTTGGTTGGCTCTAGTGGTCCCTCTTTCCATCACCACAATGTACTTCATACGTGCATCGTGACTTCCATCTCAAAATTGAGACATCTTCTTTGGGAAAGAGAGCGTGATAGCTACTCGATGAAGAAAGAGCAGCCATGAGCTACACACCGCAATGGCCGTGACTACAGAGAAGGAAGAAAGGAGCTGTGATGTGATGCACCTGCCTAGATTGTCGCTTCCTAGACATTGTATGTCATATTCTCTCTTTTCAGAACGTAGGGCTCAATGCACAAACCTCTGACCGACAAGGCTGATGACATCGAATAGAATACTTTGTCCAGACCCTCAATGCCCGTCTCGCTTCTGCTATTGGCACAATTGATTTGTTACGCCTGCCCTTCTCAGGCAGAGTGTCTTACACGACCACCAGTCATCATGTTCTACGACTTGCCTTCTCGATATCATTACAAATATCTGCTGAGAGATTTTTGAAATCTCAATGTCTATTGTCCAAACCCAGCTCCTGACATTCAACACCCGCAAAGCAACAAATCACACTGTGGGGGCAACACCCCGGAGAGGGTGAGCATCTATGAGAGAACTGTCGTGGCCTTGTCTGCTCTCAGATCTGGCTCCGCACGCTTTATGACACGGCCCTCGCTTGCCTCCGAGGCAACTATGTTTTAAATGGCAGTACTATCTCCTAGCTGTACCTTATGAGCTCAAATGTGCGCTTTTTTTTCACACGAAGCCTTGTACCGGCCCAGCACGAAATCCTCCATTGCGCTTCCAAAGAAATAGCAACACAGGCATGGTGGCGATGCCTCTATTTCTGGCATCCGTCCAACATGCTCCCGATGTGTCTCAAGGGCGGCTCTTTCATGTCCGTCTGCCAGGAACTTGTGGTAGGTGTTGTCGTCCATGTGCAATTGGACGCTTCACCCTTCAACCTCGCTCCCGGGTTTCTGCTTGACCTCCCGGCATACTACCGCCACAACGTGACGCAAGGCCTGAGCATGGGCTGACAACAAGAGCACTCAGCTGAGTGATGCTCTCTCCCTTTTCTTTTTTTCTTCTCTTTTTTCCTGCATTTTGTTTGAAGAAAAGTGTGCTCCCGGAGCTGGAATTTTCTCACATTCTCTGTGATTTCTGCATTCAGGGAACAGCAGGATTTAAAATCCGATACTTGTTCACAGATAGTCAACAGGACTACTGCTCCTTATGAACTCAGACTCGCGTAGACCTGTAGCTCGCAAGTTCCGGTTCTCAGCCATAGCTGCACTACACAGTACAGCGACGAACAAAGGCAAAGGCAAGTATACCGGGGCTCAGATCACTGGGCTCGGCCAGCTAGGGAAGTTTGCCAGGGTCTCAACGTGAGGCGCTGCGCGATAGGACGAAAAGATACCACAGCCAGGGGCGGGAAAATGGGGAAGCGGAAGGTGCGGGCCAAGATCGATTATCTTTTTTCTTTCCTCGCTTTCATTGCCTTTCGAAGAGGGGCGGCAGCCACATCCCTTACTGAGTAGTAAGACGTACTCGCAGCTGGAGTTGCAGTCAAGGCTGAAATCGCAGGCAGAGTACGGAATACTACTCCGTATATGCGGAAGACGGCCTACCTGGCCAGGAAGGCCAGAAGAGGAGAGACCGTTGGGTTCAGGTCACGGGCATGACCGCATCTGCTTGTGCTCATGATGGTGCAGACAGGAGACGGGAGACGGGAGACTCGAGACAATTCCGTGGTGGAAACAAGCAGAGAGCGAGTGAGGGGGTGAGGCTGGAAAAGGCGGTGAGCATCGTGTTGATATAAGACGCGCGCCCCTTCCGCGACGGCACTGTTGGCGGACGAAATAGTCGGGGAGGGAGTAGGAAAATAGGACAACAGCAGGACAGCAAAAAGGAAAAGCAAATACATCTTGTACTCACATTTGTGCACTAGCGCGGGCTTTAAGTGGTGCAAATGTACGTCATACGAAGATACAGAGTACGGAGAACGGAGAACGGAGTACTTTGTACGAGAATTGGTGATTTAAAAGGCAAGCAAGCTGTTGTGCTTGACGGATGTGAGAAGCGAAGGATCACGCCTCTCCTCCATACACTATCTTCTCTTTTGCAGATCGCCAGTCTTGATTTCTAGTTTAGCTCTAGGGTGTCTTGCATTCTTGGGGCTGGCTTTGCCGGGGTCATGTCCTACGTTCTATCTTTTTTTTTATTTTCTTTCGACTTTGATGCCCTGATATGACGTATTTTGCTCTGCTTCCTTGGCATGGAATGAGATAAAAGAAGTGTGAGGCTACAGGAAAGAGACACGAAAAGGATTACGACTGCTGTGCTGTCGCCAATAATCTTCAATCTAGATATCTTGTCTGTTGCGCATCTTGCCTCGTTATTGCCCGCTTCGTCCGCGTTTTACGCTGACCTGCTTCCTTGATTCGGCCTTGTCGGCAGCTAGCTTGGGCTGTGGCTGCTCGCCTCCCCTTTTCGACGTGCAGCTTTAAAATCTGACGACTGTGAGGGCTGGTACTTTTCAGCAGCACCGTTCTCTCTCTCTCTCTCTCTCTTCTTTCTACACCTGCCTTCTTGCTTCGCCCTCCGTGCCCGTCCGTACTTGCACTTACACTTGCACTGACACATGGAATATAGACGGGGATTGTGGCAGGGAAATGCAACTCTGGGTTGGCAAACAATACAACTGTGCACAAAAGCCAATTGATCTCAGCCTTGTCGGCCTTTCCTCGATTTTACTATTTCTTTTCATGTATTATTTGTCCCCTGCAGAAGATGTATCCCGTATTTCCCGAGAGTACCCTTTATTTTATTTTATATTTTTTGTCTCCTTGCCCCCAGCTCACTCAAACACACTCGCGTCGTCTTGTGTCTGTTTTGATTCTTCTTGCTCGCCAGCCAACCATTGTCTGTTCCGAAAAGGCGAGATCGACCATCCAGACAGCCCCGGCGGGCATTCTAGTTTATTTGCTCCCTTTGCTTTCGCCATCCTTGCTTTACACGGTGGGCGATGCGGGCGATGTGGGCGATGTGGGACATAGTCGTTGGTCGAGTCTCTTGGGGACAGAGCACCACGATACAATAGCCTGTACGGAGTGCATATGTATCTTATTACATACTACTCGGTATGCTCGGAGTCCACACTTGTCTACTCGAGCTTCTCGGTCGTCTGTACATTTTATCCACCGCCTTTGACTTTGCCGTTTTCTGTGTTTGTGCTCATGTTCGTGTTTGTGCCTGTACCTGTGAGCCTTGTATGCCAGTCTCTCTCTAAATTCTGTGCTCGCTTGTCTTGTACTACTTTTCTCTCCGATGGTCGTGCTGATACTCTACGGCATTTCTGCATTCTGCATTATTTTCTCGCTGTCCCCTTTCCCTCAACGCCTCATGTTCAACAGTCATGTCACAGAGGAGCGCCTGAACTTATGTAGTGTTACGCCCAGGAGCCACGGGGCACGTTCACAGGCCAGCCGTGGGGCAGAGATTATGTCCTGGGCGACAAAAAGACAGATATAAATACAGAAACAAAGGTAGAGGAGAGAAGCAAAGACATGCAGAGACATTTGCCGGCTCAAGTCGGACAGCAGTAGGATGTGAGAATGGGGCTGTCTTTTTATCTTGGGTGTTTCTTATGACATCAAACAAGACGTTAAAATGATCGACGTAAGTGTTTCGAGTTTGTTTACTCTCGCTTCAATTTTCTTTGTCCTTCGCCACTGCCGTGCACGGTGGGTTTTTTTCACTCGTGCATATTTCCGTTCAGTGAAGGTGTCGAGAGACTGCAACTAGCTTTTCTTTCCTTACCCTCCACAGACGACGCAAGTGTGAGAGTATGTCGCTTTATACTTTATATGCAGGCCATAATTTGCCTAGCCTCGCGAGGAGGTGTGCATCCGGCTACTGTACACAAGAATCCTTCTCTACTACCCAATAACCCCCCCTCCCCCTTCTCAGTACAAAGAGTGCAAAGAGTTACAAAGTTATGCACGAAAAAGCAGTTAGAGGACAGAATCAAAGACAGGGAACGGGCAGTGGGCTACTGACTTGTAGCAAAGAGGTATCCCGAGCAGTTGCAAAGTCTGGCCGAGTACGCGGAGAGACGCACACCCCCCTCCATACTTTCAAAGGTTGTTGTTGACAATGAGCCTTGGTCAGCAAATGGGCGATGCATTTTCTTTGTTGATAAAACACAGCCAGATGCGCCAGTCCGAATTGTAATTGCCCCAATCGCGACGCGTCGTTTCTATTGTCTTGATTTGAATTGTCGGTTTGGTGTGTTTTTTGTTGTTCTTTTGTCCTGCAGCTCTGTGTGGCTGAATATGATGAACGTGCGCCTTTTATTACCTCTTTTGATTCTCTTCTCTTCTTTTTCTCTCTCGTTCTCTTATCCTCCTTGTCTTTCCCTGTCCATCTCCGATGCATCGCGGCAGCTGAGCTGCAGATGCGATGCAGAACAAGTGCCAAAGCACATCCGGGTTTCATGACATTTGTCGAACCTCAGATCACACGGAATGCTGCGTTTGGGGGGACACAAACACGGTGGGCATGGACAAGGGGACTAAAAGAGGTACTGGGCATAGGTTGAGATGGTAACGAGAATGCGGTTTTTGAAAGACGAAAATACAGTGTGACAATAATACAGCACATCTGCAACGTGGACAGACGGGGAACCGGGTGATCGGGCACGGGGGAATAGGGAGAAGGGAATAGAGCGCCGCCGAGATGCGAGAGTGTGAGAGAGTGACAGCGGGTCGAAATTTATGATGTCGATGATCGTGGGAGACAACCGTAAACAAAGTCACCGTACAAGAATAGTCCCAGTACACATGGTAGTCGACACGAGCACACACACCACACACTTATCTGACACATTCGTACGCAGAAGAGATGCAATAAGACGTACTGTTTTTGTCGTGCACCACAAGCTTTGTCAAGACCGACTTGCCGGCACCTGGGTACTCGTTGCCCTCCGTCTTTCACGCCTGCCTACTTGCCAGCGTCGCCGAAGTTTGAGGTGCCCTGGGAAGGGGTCGCTATATCAAAATCCCGTGGGACGCTGCCGGGAAGACCGAATAAGGCCTACATGGCGACAAGGCAAGAGCAGATAACCAGCAGGCGACAGACCGAAAACATGAGGGAAGACGACAGGAAGGGGGGGGGGGGGGGTATAGTAGCCTGTCATAAGAAAGCCATTTTTGACTTGTGCCGTGGGACGGGACCAATAGAGAAAACAGCGGCCAGTCGAAACACGGGAAACAGCGAAACGATGGTGACTCTGGGCGGGATGAGGGGAATAAGAGCCAACGCGATGCTCCTTTTCAGCTGCGGTGGTTGCTGGTAGTTGTCAATAAGCGTAATATCCCCTTCTTCCTTCTTTCTCTCTCTCTAATTTTGTATCTTTGTCGTCTCTGGTCATCACCTTGCCTCATATCAGACTGGCGTTGTGCGTCTTCCGCGGCATCGTCCTACGAGAACGTGCCACACGTCCTCTCCCCCATCCGCCAGTTTCACGCAAATAGATGGAACATGGCACATAAGAGCACATAATACAGGGCAAAGACACGGCGAGAGCACAAAGACAGGGCGTGGTGCTTGAATGAATACAGCACAGCTACCGGTAGGACATGTGCGTCTGTCTCCGTACGGTGTGCGCTTGTGCGATGTTGACGGTTGTTGAGATAATGCAGTTCGAGTCTTTTCGGTCCTGTGTGATGTTGTTGTCATTGTCATTGTCGTCGTTGTCTGCTGTTCGTCGAGTGTGCACAGTAACGGAGTAACGGCGAATCTGCATACATGCCAAATATGCCCCCAAAGACTCATCCCCAGCCGCCGGACCGCTTGGCGATCTGAGTCACATAATTCAGATGTGCCTGCGCGAGCAGTCAAGCAGTGGTAGTCTACCCCGTGACATGGCGAGAGGGGAAACGGTGATGACAGTGGTGTTGATGGCGTCTGATTATTAGAAATATCGATAGAACCGTCTTAGACCAATCTCCATATCTGTGGGCGCCGTCATCTCTGTGCCGTGCGGGCTGCCGAGGAAGCATGACGGACAACAGCTGGTGCCGTGGAAGTGAACATGGTGAAAAGACAGCAAATATAGGCGGCGTTTTGTTGGCTTGCATCTTGGCTGCATGGCCCAGTCCCAATATGGTGGCCGGCACAGGACGGGGGAAGGAGCGATGGGCTGGCATTACGGACGTATCTTACCAGCAGAGCTTCCATCGGCATCCAATCGCTCTTTCCCAACGACGTTCGACCAGCAAGATTGTGCCTTCCACATTCATGACTGCCTATTCCGTTTTCCCCACCCTCCTTCCACCTTCGGCGTTGGGCCGGTCTCGTCAACCGGCCGCTGTTGCCTGTTCCAGCACAAGGACAGACGCACTTGTCCGGCCCGGCATTGGGGTGACGTGACCCTTTCTTTACTTTTTCTCAGTCTCAATCTCGAATGTCGTGTCTTTCAGCCTTCGATTCCCACCCCTATTAACAATCCCAGCGAGGCCCCCGGCGATGGTGTCCCAGTCTCTCGGGGCCTCAGGCTAATGCACCAGTTGAGTCAACTATATCAACTCTGTCAACTCTGTCAACTATGTCAACTATGTCAACTCTGTCAACTCTGTCAACTCTGTCAAGTATATCAAGTATATCAAGTATACGTCGTACCCATGATACCAATCAAACCAATCAATCAAGCTTGTCAACAAAAGATGGCAAACGGCGTACGTACATCTCGACATGTCGTCAACGCGCCGTCGGCGCTGCAGGACGCCCGCGTATTCTTTTACCAGGCCTCAATTGCTACCCAAACACACGACAGATGCCCACAAGAATGATGCAGGACAACGAACAAGGATACGATCGGCCACGAGAGCCAGCAAACAGCCTCAACGGTCGGCATCCGTCTCGAGAAAACGGAGATAGAGCTCACTTGATCATCAGACTCTACTGCCGTCGGGCAGGAAGAAAAAGAAACAAAGAGAATCAAAACGGACAAAAACCTGCTGGCAAAAGCAGGGCGACCTCAAGTGGATCTCTCCCGCAGAAGCGCACATCCTCACAATTGCACTCTTGCGTCTCTTTGCCCCCTTCGCTGGCTTCTTTGCTAAGCTGTCGAGGCTGTTTGCTGGCCAGACCAGCTAGACCAGTCCTGGCCGGGTCAAGGCCAGCTGCAACCTCTCCTGCACTGCATTATTTCCTCCTCCTTTCTCTCCTTTCTGTCCTACTCCGTACCTTCTCCCCAGTTTATCTCGTCTTTGCTGTCCATCTAGACGTTGTTGAGCCTCCAATCCCCACTTTTTTGGCAGCCAGACACCTCCAGATGTTTCCAGCTCGCTCGCCGCGCCACGACCCAAAATCGATCCAACCAAGCCCGCCTCCGCCAGTTCGCCCTACATCTTTCGCTGGCGTTGCGTGACTTTGAGGCTGGATTGGCGGGCTTTTGGCTCTTTCTGGTCTGTTTTGAGTGCTTGCAGGGCCTGCATTTGGCGGAGCAAGTGTGCAGCAGTGCAGCAAAGCGTGCAGCAGCTCAGCATGCACCATGCAGTCTTTGCAGTCGATGCAGTCAAGCTCCATCATGCCCTGCCACACTGCCAGATTGCCAGATTGACTCTTTCTGACTCGTCCTAGTCGCCGTGCTGAGGCAGTGTCCTGCGAGTGGCTGGCACTTTTGGCACTTCTTTTCGTTGACTTTCCATTGTTGCACTTGTCTGCTCACTTGTCTGCTCACTTGTCTGCTGTCCCTTTCGGTTGGTTCCTGTTCCTGTCTGTTTTTGTGGTGTTCCTTTTCTGCTGGCTTTCTGGCAGCGTGTTTCTCGCGATCCACCATCGCCCTGGAAAACGTCCCTCGCCCTGCCAGGTGTCTGTCTGTCTGCTGTCTCTGACCCATATTCTCTCACATAATGTTCTCTCATGCGTATGCATGCATACATGCATACGGAGTATTTTATTTTCAGTACACGTACTCGTCAGACAGACGGGGCTTTTCCGTTTTGCAAGAACGGCCGTCCATTTCGGCATGGCACATATCGGCATCAAAACCAGACAGTCGTCCACCTTCTCTTTCCCACCTCGACTCGTTTTGTCTCAAGATGTCCAAAGCCTGGTTACACTTCCTGCCAGCCGCAGTAACCAAGAACAAAGCAATTCGAACATTTCCTCTTTAAAACTGCTGCCTTCTGCACTTCCCGGCAGTCCCTTGCAGGCAGACGGCTTATGCACACTACAACTGCAAAATTGGTCTCGAATGTGCCACACGGGGAACACATGACGATGCTCCCTGTCGTCAAGAGCACGAGGTCGAGCTTTTTTTTTGGGGGGGGGGGGGTTGCCTAGATACTGTCTGGATATCTCGCCTGGATTCCAGTTATTTTTCGTCAAAAGTTTAGGCAGGAGCAAACCAGCTGCTGCCCAAGTGCTAAAACTGCGATCGCCAGCACTTGCCAAGTGTGTTTCTGAAGCTGCTTTCTCTGCCTGTCGTCTGTGCTGTCAGTCCCAACAACACTCGCCTCGCAGTGAAAAACGTCCTGTGCTCCGTACGTTGTGTCCCGCTAAAAAGGTTAGCGCAGCGACGTCCCGTCTCTCGCGCCGGCACACTCTGCCTCCAGTGCACACTCCTCATTCGTCCAGTCGCCCTTTCCTCCCGTCCTTGCCTTCTTTCCCTCCCCTTCGTTGCTGCTCCCATCCTCCCCACACGCCACACCCCTCCCTGCCCAATCCAGCCACCGTTGACTTGTGCTCCCAGGCAACCCAAACTCATCCAACGAAGGAAACAACGTTGTGACTACGGAGTACTCCGTATATATACATGCCAAAAACACGCCAGGACGGAACGTTTTTGCCACAACGACGGCCGTTGCCATTCGCTCGCTCCCGCGTCTTAGCCCCTCTCAGGCCCCTCTCGCCCTGTCTGAACATCATCTCCGTATTTATCGATAGCAGTGATTACAGCCCAGAGCGGAGGCAGAAACGGCTTGGCATATTTCTTACGCATACTCCGTACAAGGGTCCGCGCTGCCAACGCCTTCTTGCGCTTTAATTGAAATTGCGACGTTCTCTGGGTCGGTCGACTTCCTTGTTCGTTGCGCTCTTGCCTCTCTCTGTCTCTGTGTAATTTCGAGAACGGAAGGAACGCTCGACAGCCCACCTCATCCCTCATCAACCACGCAGACCACTGGCCACTCACTGCCTTCTTCTTGCCTGCGCTTTTGCTCCCCCCCTCCCCCCCATCAACCGCATCGTGCAAGTAACACCCCCCTCCTCTCCCGTTCATGACAACTCTTCCTCTCGCCGCGTCTCCACCATTGCGCCTCACTTCTCGAGTTGCTGTGCTGCCCTGGAAATAATACTCGTACTGAACTGTGTTTGCTCTGCTTCCTGCCTGTTCAGTATCTGCCCGCCAACCATTTGGCAGAAGAAAAGCCACAATCAATGCACAGTATACGCTCCTTCCCTCCCCCACTCCTCGAATGTTCCTCGTGTTCTTTCCTCCCCAGATTGACTAATGGCAGCGTCTTTTTTCTCCGTTCGGTGATTTTGTGTATCTGGGACCAGCCCATACCTTCCTCTCCATCTTCCCACCATCTCGGAGAGCCATTTGCTCTTTCCCCATCTGTCAAACAGACGACTTGCCTGCAAATTTTATGATTTTTTTTCTTCTTCATTCTTTCCTGTTCCCATAGTCTCATGATTCTGTTCTCATAGGCTCATATTCTGACAAAGCCACAAACACCGCACCGCAACACACACCTCTTTTCGCTCTCCGTTTATAAAGTGGGCACCCTCTTCCACTCACACCCCCCTCCTTCCTCGTCGGCCGTGCCTTCCCCCATTCCACCTTCACACCCCCTTCAAACAGAAGGCGACGACCGAAAAGAAAGAAGAGCAAGTGTAAAGGGTACAAAACGATGCTTGTTCGTACCTTCCTCAAGACAGTAACACCAGCAGAATAAGGAACTTATCTCGTCCTTTCCGCTGCCACAGTAACTTGTGACTCTACATAAACATTTCGACATCTTCTCAAAAGTCACGACCAAACCTCTGTTTACCGTCTCCTCTTTTGTGCCTTTTTGGGTTTCTTTCTCTCTACATTGCTGCGCTCTGTCTGGCCGCCCGCTTTGCCAGAACCCATCAGCCTACCATCTTCGTCCACATATCTCTGCTGCCGGGTCACTGCGAAGAAGGGAAGAAAGGCGAGGGACGAACGACTAATATCCAACTTCGAACGAAACGGGTACAGAAAATAGGCCCCTGCTCGCCCACAAGTGGCCTGGCCTGCCTGGGGCTGCGACCCCCCATACATGCTCCATCCTGTCCATACCCAAAGATAATTCCTTAAGACCACCCGGATCCCCACTCAACTTTTTTTTTGGTCTCTCTCTTCCCGACTGGCGAAACCCTGCAAAACATCAACCAACACCAACACGCTGCCCAAGGCATCCAGGAGAGAACTGGTTCCCCTTCTTGGTTTCCTCGCATCCTGACTACCTCACCATCCTGCACCCAACGAACGAGATTGATTATCTTCCTCTCACGACTGCCTATCGCGTCCCCGCTTCACCCGCTGCCTGTGAAGCTGCCGACAATTGTCTGCGCCCAACACTCTCCATCTCACCAAAGTCGCACAATCGCCAGAGAGAACGATACCAACGAGCTGCGAGACGAAAAAAGCGGTCATCGCTGCCTCACGGGCTGCACGCTCGTCTGCCTGTCTCGTTCTATTTCCCTCGTTTACTTTCCCCCTTTTTTTCTTTCTCTCTTCTCTTTTCATTCTCCTCTTTTCCTCTTCTTCCCTTCTTGTCCTCTCATTTCATCCTCCTCCCTCGCCTCATCTTCTTCTTCTGTCCCCCCCCCTCATCTCCATCGCGCTCTTGACCGCCCTGTCGCCCAAAGATCCACTCTGCCCACTTTCGCCGGCAACCTTTCAACCTCAATCCTTCTTCTTCTGCTTTCCCACAACGCTCTTTTGATAAGAGTGTATCACCTTCACAATGTCCGTCAAGAGCTCAAAATCAAATAAGGTCGCCTACATGCAAGAGGAGGACGACCTAGGAAATGTCCGCGGAGACGTCACATACGCCGCATCAGCTGCTCCCAGTCCCTCAAAAGCGGAACGCATGAACATCAGCAGGAAAAAGTCTCGCCGTGACGCTTCCCCATCAGCTGCTCACCACTTCACCGACTCCGACTCGACCGTCCACCCAAGTCGCCGCGAATCCAGGTCTAGCAAATCGTCCAGGCCTCGCGGTGAGAGGGACACCTCCATCCCACCCGTCGATAATAAAGCCCTCGCTCGCTCAATGTCGCGGCATTCGAAGAGCACCCCGGTCATCGAGACCACATCCCAACGCCGCCGCTCGCGCGACATACCAGAAGCGGCATACTACGGTGCCAACCCTGTCTCTGTCGCTACTGCTTCAGCTCGTCCACGGTCAAAGACGGCTGCACCGCGGCCCAATTCTGCCTACTACGCAGGCTCGTCCTCTCGCCCGCCGCTCTCGAACACAAGATACCACACGATGCACCCACAACTACCACCACCGCACGCTGGAATGCCGCCGCCATCTGCATTCGGGCATCCACCGCCGCCGCCGCCGCAGTGGCAGCAACAGCCCCACCATCCTCCGCCCGGCATCATGATGGGACCGCCGCCACCCCCAATGCAATACCCACAAGGCCCGCCGCCGCCGATGCTCCATCACGATCCCTTCCAGCCGCCTCCGCCACCTCCTAGTAATGGTGGCGGCATGCGGGGTCTTCACCAGCGCTTCGGTCCCAGTCGCCCACAAACGTCCATTGGACACCGCCCGCCACCGGCTGTCGAGTACGGTCACCCAGACAGTTACGACCAGGACGAACTCAGCCGCGGCATGCGTCGCCTTTCGATGGGCTACGGCCAAAGCATCGAGGACGAACGCTCTCACCCTATGCCGATGCGGCCTATGTCTGCCCGCCCTATGCAGTCCTCTCCCTTTGCAGCGCCGCCTATGCTTCCCCCTCCTGGGCCTATCCCGATCAACAGAAATCAGCCTTTCCAGCCTTTCCAGCCTTTGTCCGACGAGCCATTTGAGCCTCTCGACAATTCGTACAATGACTATGGCGGCTCTATGATGCATATACCGCGCACTCGCCGTGAAAGCATTGACCCATCTATGTATGAGCCGCGGCATTATGCCACGGAAGTGGCGCGCACAACAGGCAGCCGCCGGAACTCCTTCTACGGAGATCAGTCGATATCGTCTGGTAGTGCTCTCGAGGACCAGATTCGCCAGGCAAGTTCATACCAAGAGAGGAAGTCGGGTGGCTTAGCGTCTGGTGGCATACGCCTTACAGAAGATATGCTCTACGAAGCTAGCCGGCGCGGTGGCCCTAAGAGCCGGTCAACCCGCAGCTCTGGCAGCCGTGACGAGAGCGATTGGCGGCAATCGGCAACGACGAGAACAACGCGGTCCAGCAATGAAGAAGATATGACCATCCGTGTCAAGGGCAACGCGCATTTTAAGTTTGGTGATACTGAGATGCATTGCCAGGACGGGACCGAGATCAACATCCGTGGTCCTCCGCTTGGCAGACGGATTGGCAGCAACGACAACCCCATATATGCCGAGATTGAGGACCGCAGAGGCCGGGGCTACGATCGCCCTGCCCTGCGTAGCCGTGCTGCCTCCCAGGCAGGGTCGTTTTACGCACCGCCTCCCGATCCTCAGTACGACTACTATGGTGGAAGCCCGGGGTACAACGACTCTCCCTTTGCGCCACTCCCGGCCCATGAGCAATGGATGTGATCCAGGCGCAGATCCACGAAGTACGCCGAAACGACCAAAAATAAAATGAGGCAATGAATACACCACAGCCGCACCATACAAAAGCGGCGTTCATTTTTCCCTTTTTCCTTTAATCACCTGGAATGACGATTACGACATATCATGCTTTTCTTTTCTTTTCTCGCACTTGACCTGAGAGTCATTGGGCTTAAGTTTGGTACGCCCATTCTCATTTTCGCGTTGCTGTTTGTTTTCGTTTTCTTTTACGAGGCACGGCTACACACAGCTACAGATTGCCTTTTATCAGCGAAAACTAGCGAGCGAGCGTTTACATGTCTTGATGATTCACTTTTCTTTTCGCTTTTTTCACACTTTTTTTTGACATTTTCATCATGTTACTCCAATAGGGTTGTCGTCCTGGGGACGCAACATGATGTTTGTCTTTTTTCTCTTCTTTTTTTTTTTGGTTTGCTTCTGGTACGATCTACGAGTATTCTATTTTGTTAATCTTGTCACAATTTGCTCCCACTTTCTGTTATGGGCGTATGCCAACCCCAGATTTATTTATTCGTTCTACTGTCTTCAAACTTTGTGTCGTTTTGCAATGCATACGTGTATTGTTGATAGGTTCGTTTGTTTCAATGGCGGCATTCGTGCAGGATTTAAAAAGTTTGGATACCCTCTTTTTTCATGAAAGCCTGATATACTACCCCAGCACAGTTTTGGTTTTTGATACAGTTTGTTCGAACGGAAAGGCTCAGGTACAATAGTAATGTTTTGGTTATCTAACGAATAATGCAACAACCATTCTCCTTCGTCCATCTTGTATCATGTATCTTGGGAACTTCTCCTCGAATGCTCAAACTCATGCCACAGTAAAAGTGCCGGCGGCGCATAATGACGCGTCGCTTCTTTTAGGACACACTCCCTCTGCTGAACAACTAAGACAGGCCTCCTTTGGTCGTCCTTGACGCGCGCCCCTCCTTCTCCCCTTCTCCCCTTTACGAACTATGGAACAATGGAAATGGAACAAAAGACATCCCTGTTCGGCTGACCAGGCCTGTTTTTGGTGGAGTAAAGGGGGGCGTATCACTTCACACGGCATTGACAGCGAACTGTCTTTGGACGGCGATCTCCTTTCTTTTACACTGATACTCCATATATCAACGCTCACATATATTTGCGCCATGTCCACATCGCCAGCTTCCGCTACTCTACTCTTTTTTTCCGCCTGTCCAATTTTTCCGCCTGGATACCCCAGCCTGCCCGGGAAATAGTACATTATAAAGGACAGATGGAGATAATGGACAGCAGGCTCCGCACTGCTTTCTGCTTCTGTCTTCATTTGCAGATATTAAACACATCAACTCCGGGTTTGTTTGCTTCGTCCTCCGTGCAAAGCAGTCATTGTCAATTGCTAAATATAGGGTCAAACGCCCATACCGAAGGGGCTGGAAAAGAAGGAGCTACGCATGAACCTGTGCATGGGAAAGGGATCGAAGCACGTCCGTAAGCTTTCCGCCAAGGGCATTCCTTTTGGCACCTTCATTAAAGCGCTTAGTGAAGCGGACATGGGCAGGACCAATTCAAGAAAGGTCGCCATCACGCATGTCCTTGGCCATAAGACGCTCTACTGAGGACATGGACGCTACCCAACTGGTCCTGGCGTCAAAATATGCTAATGCCACGCCCCTAGATGCAAAAAAACGGAGCTCATCAATGGTTTGCCCATGTGAGGCAAGCAATCAGAGCTCAGAACGGGGCCGTCGTACAAATAGACGGTGCGCTTTCTCACACATAAGATACTATCATGCAAGGGACCGGCTCGTGAGGAATGCTAAAGGCGTTGTGCGGTCAGGGCGATGTTGTAGCAAGTCAGAAACAGCTCCAGCGGCAGCGGCAGCGGCAGCAAGCAGCTCTGCAGAGCAGAGCTTGGTCTGCCTCAGCGAATCCTCATCGGCCTCCTTTCTCCTTTTCTCTTATATTTTCATTTCAGCGCAAAAACCTGTTTCCATTCCAGCTAACCTCAGCGTCTCCGCAGTTGATACGGAGGTGAAACGTCAGCTGGGCGAGGGGAATAGGGGAATAGGGGGTGTCGTGTTGGAGGAGACGGGCGCTTAATCGCACGAGGTTGTCGTCCAATGCTTTTGTCGTCTTACGGTGTTCAAAAAAAAAGATTTTATGCACTTCAGAATCCCTGGACAAGAAGGCTGACGGGAATATCCGCAAAGTCACGTTTTCTTGAACTTTTGATGGAAGGAACGGCCGGGATGTGCACTCGTCTTGTTTCAATCCTGCTTGTGGCTGAGATGCATGTGGCGGTAGATAAATAAATGTGGGTCTTAGGTGTAAGAGGCTGGTTGCTGGGTTACCGACTATTTACTTTTAGAATTCACGATTAAAAAAGCTGGCAAGCAACAAAGTTCATACACATGCCATTTAATGTCTTTGACAAATCAATCGTGTGCATATAATCATAAAAGTAATGATTTAGAAAAAAAGAAAGAAAATTATCAAATCATATTCTTGAACTTATGCCTCGATTTTTGGTCATTTTTTCCTGGTGAAATCGAAATCTGGCGTTGCCAGCCAGCCACTGTGTAATTACTCGTTTTGGAAGGCACCCACTGCGTCATTGGCGCCTTCCATTTTAACCCTGCAGTACTAGCAGGATTCTATCGCCGCCCATCCCTCCTTCCTGCCCTGCTGCTTCTGCACTGCCCAACCTCGCCTTCCGTTTCTGGGGGAACCACAAAGAGGCAAGTCTACCACGCAACTCCCCTTTTTTGGTCTCTTGCCATCTCTCTGCATCCAGTGTCGATCTGGCTTCCTCTCTTCATTCGACAAAGTCGACACTCAATTCGAATTTGCGTGTTGCGACGTACTTTCTATCCGCCATATCAATCGAGACCTTTCCATTCCACCCAACTCAGAGCGCCCGTGGCCAGAAACTGACAACGTGAAGAGAAAGGGAGAAAGAAAAAAAAACTCGTGGCCAGCCTTGACCGTTTTGTTCATATCGCCGTTTTTCGACTGGCATTCTGCTCTACTTCAACAGCCCTAAAACGCAGACTGGGGGTCATCTAACACACATTCTTCCAACGGCTGGAGAGCCTACCAGTCACATTCCAGCCCAAGCAACAACGCTCACTCGCCTCACTCGCCTGCAATGGCGCCCACCCTTTTCCGCGACCTTGTGTCGAGGATCTCGGCTCGACATGATGACAGCCCGACCAAAGTGTTCGACCACGGCCCGCTGGCGGCTCGGGCAGTCCTCCTGGCCCGCGATGCGGCAACCACGACGGCCGACCCGCGCGTGGGCGTGACCCCGCCGGCGTCGATCAACAACAATGCCATCTTCGCGCTGTTTGGCATTCTCGGCGCGGCCATTTGCGTGGCCATGATCTGGTTCTTCTTCTGGGCCAAGAACGGCGGCTTCCACTTTAGCAACAACGACTGGGACGACTACAAGACGACTGTGCTCCGCCGCCGCGGCCCCAACGGTACTCTTTTGTCAAATGCGACGCCCAGCACTAACCTCGGCGGCGGCAGTATCTACAAGGACGTCGACGATAACTCTACGGAAGATGCTTCTACGGTGATTACTGGTGTCACGGGCGTGACGGCCTCAACAGAGATGTCTGGCGTCACAGCCGGCGCCAGCGACATCATGGGCCGCGAGAAGCGCCGCAAGAAGAAGGAGCAGCGTGACCGCGAAAAGGAACGCCGCCGCGAGGAGAAGTACAACGAGAAGCTCCGCAAGAAGAAGGATGGCAAGACCCGGTCCAGCCGCAAGGTCAACGAGGACGGTGTGGTCGACGAGATGGCCGAGGCCAAGGCCCAAGCCCACCTGCGCGACTACCGCCACGAGAAGGCCGCCCGCGTCGGTGGTCTCAACCGACAGGCTGACGGTTCTGAATGGGATGGCTCGAACCCGAGTGCCTCGTCTGCTGCCACTGAAAGTACCGTGACCTCTGAACTCATGCAGAACCGCGAACGCACCCCGACCAGCACCCCCACGAAGAAGGGCATTCGCAAGGTGTACAGTACCGCCGACCGCAATGCCGCCCGTGAGCAGGAGCGTGTCCGCAGCGAGGGCCGCCGTCTTACCGAGCGTGGCCAGCGTGCCTCGCATTCGTACAACGCTTCTGCCGCAGCGAGCAGCAGCCGCCGTGACTTTAGCTGGCAGTACGGTGAGGACGCCAGCACACCGCTACGCCAGATTGACGAGGGTGAGGGCACACAGGCAGACGACGGTGGCCGCTCGCATGTCCCCGGTGCGTGGACGGACAATGGCCAGACAGAGAGTGACTTGGGCACCAAGTCGTACCGCCATATCATCCCCGGTCTTTCTGCACCTAGTGCGTACTCGGGCAGCTCGAGCGATGTGTCGCAGTCGCAGACGACCGACTTTGCTTATGCCGAGGAAAAGAGAAAGCGTCGCCAGGAGCGCAACGCTGGTTATCGCCGGGGCTAGGTGGTCGACCAGCCCCGACCTTCTTCCCTGGGTGGTTTTCTTGTGTCTCCAATCTGTATTCTGTGATCTCTACCTTCAATTCTCCCCGGTTTAGCAATTCTGGCGTTGTGTCTGTTTTTACCCCAACCACCCTTGCTTTTCATTGTCATATTGTTTTTTTTTTCTGTCTTTGTCATTTGTTTGAAGGATATGAATGGTCAGCGCCAAGGGGCGCAACATCATGTATGGTACCTATGAAGTCTGCATTTGTTTTTCTGTCTGTCATCTTTGCTTTCTCTCGCTTTTTGTTTTAACCCAATCTTCCCAGTATGTAGACCACATGGAGATAGCACGCGAAATACGACCGAATCATGAACAGGCAACTGCATGAAGTAGAATGAATTGATGTGAGATATGCAATGACTTCCTAGCGTTCTCGCGAAAAGTAAATCGCCAGTGACAACGATGCTGATTTACAAGTAAAGCTTGCATAATACACAATCCTGCTCCATGTCGAGTGCCATTCTTACACCGTGAAAAGTCCAGTCTGGGCATTTAGTTTTCCCGGGCATTCGTGTGTTTGTCATACAAGTACATGTACGACGTACAGCGGAGACGATAGATGATAGACGATGGGGCAATAGAGCGGTGCTGAAGTATGACAAAAGCACCCTCTTATGGCCCAACGCCAAGAATGCGCTCCTTCTGTATCTGTGTATTGTCAGGGCTGACAGTTTGACAGTTTGCCTTCCGAGCCTCCTTCCCCAGATCCAGATTTAGTTGCCCGATTTCCTGTTTGGGAAAGCAGGACTAAACGGCCGAGAGCAACTAATTGCGGAGCCTTCTTCTGTCTGTCTGTCTGTCTTGCGGGCAGGTGCGACGGCGCGAGGCCCGGTAAAGTTGGCTCATTCCTGCCCTTTTACTCACGCAATGCTCAATTGCCGGCCAGTGCGACTTGAGAACCCCAACAAGCATTCAAAGGCGCAAATGCGTAATGCGGAAAGCCAAAGCCCAAGCACGCAACAACCCTGGCATGGCCGATCGACGGTGCCCGGATTTGCGAAAACGCAATGGCACTTGCACATGGCAAGCTGTACGCTGGTCGGCAAGAACCCCGCGCGAAGTTGCCCCAACGCTCTGGTATTCCCACTGAGTTTCCCACCGGATTGCCCGCAGTGATTTCTAAGCTGGCCGTGCAGCTCGCTCCTTTGGATTAGCCTGAGCCATGGCGCGCGATCTAAGCTCAATAGGCCCCGGTTCAAAGGAAGATGGGGGTGCGGAGATGACGACAGTTGGTTGATTTGGGTAAACTGGGGTCTTTTCGTGTCTCCAGTCTCCAGCTGTGCTGCAAGAGAGCACCTGTAAAGGGAAACTCGATTACGAATACCACTCGCACAAATACGACAACAGATATGACAACAGAAAAGGAAGGAGTCAAGAAAACAGAGTATATGTATATGTAGAGCGGCCGGCCGACGACAAGAACAGGCTACTTTCAAAACATGACAGACAGACTCAACCACATCGCAGCACACCTTTCTGCAGCACCAGCTTCAGCCTCGCCAACCTCACCTCCGCAATCATCTCGATCATCTCGACCTCCCAGACCAAAGAAGAGAACCGAAACCCGCAACGAAATGGCCACCCCATCCGACATCCACCTCTACACGGCGCAGACGCCCAATGGCATCAAGGTGTCGCTGCTGCTTGAGGAACTGGGCTTGCAGTACAAGGTCACGGCGCTCGACCTGACGCAGAACGTGCAGAAGGAGCCCTGGTTCCTCGAAATCAACCCCAACGGCCGCATCCCGGCGCTGACGGACACGCACACCGACGGCAAGCCGATCCGTCTTTTCGAGAGTGGCTCTATCCTGCTGTACCTTGCCGACCGCTACGACACGGAACACAAGGTTTCGTACCCCTTTGGCACGCAGGAGTACTATGAAGTCAACAACTGGGTGAGTCGGCTAGTCCCGGCATTTCTTGTGTCTACTGGTAACCAAGCATCACCAACTAACAACTCGCAGCTTTTCTTCCAGATGGGTGGACTGGGCCCCATGCAAGGCCAGGCCAACCACTTTAAGCGTGAGTTTACGTCGGCTTCCTTTGTTCGATGAGAGTGGCTTCGTATTGATTCGTATTGACAAAAACAGGCTATGCTCCCGAGAAGATTGAGTACGGCATCAACCGGTAAGTCAGCACAGTATTTCTCTCATGTCCTCCCCCGCCTTTTTTTTTCCTCCTTTTTTCTCCTCCTCTGTGTTAACAACCCAGCTACACCAACGAGACTCGCCGCCTCTACCACGTCATCGACGACCACCTGGCCAAGTCCACGTCCGGCTACCTCGTCGGCGACCGTCTGACCATTGCGGACATCTCCATCTGGCCCTGGATCGCCTCGCACCGCTGGGCCGGCCTGACCATCGAGGACACCCCGCACCTCAAGGCCTGGTTCAACAAGGTTCTGGCCCGCCCGGGCATCGAAAAGGGCCGCCACGTCCCCACGCGCCACACGGCTCTTGACAATGTCTCTGAGGCGGATCTCGAGAAGCGCTCTGCCACGGGCCGCGCCTGGGTCCAGAAAGGCATGGCCGCGGACGCTGAGAAGCTGAAACAGTAGGGTGCCTCCCTGAAGAAGAAAAATTTGAAGGCAGAAGAGAAAGAAAGCTATGTCAGCTCTTACTGGATGAGGCTCGTCGTTGTCGCATCGTGCAGGAGCAGAGCCAGATGCCAGTATGCAGTAAGCCGTACAGAGTAGGGCTGTCAGCACTGTAAATACAGTGGGGTAGCAGCGGAGAGGCTCAGGTCAGGTCTCAGCGGAGCCTCTCATCGATGCAATTACAACGCAAAAAGTGAAGAGAAAAAAGACACGGCCAGAATGTGCGCTGTTGAAATTAATACTGAAAGAGCACGATACAATTTATCTCACTTACATAACTGTCTAGCTGTGTGATATTTTTGAGGATACAAGCCAGCTACCGATTACTAGATTAGTCTCTCTGTCACCTAAGAATACACTAAGAAGACGAGGAAGGCTCGACTCTCCAAATATCGCCCCACTTGCCCCATAAATTAATTAAGAGACGACCCTGTCATCTTCACGTGATAGCACCCCAACAGCCAATCACAGCATGCCATTCTGTGAGGCAACAAATGTGTTTTGCCCCTTCTTCGCGACAGGCTTTCATATCCTTTTCCTCCAGCAACACAACGCGTCGTCAGCTTTGTTCCACGCATCGACGTATCGACGTATCCTTCCTCATATCCACCAAAGTCGATACTCATCGACACACACACGCCCACGATGTCTTGGAGGAACCAAGGAATCACCGGCTCGAACAACATCCCGCTCGGGAAAGTTCGTCGTTTTGGCGGCGACTCTGAGCCCGGCAGCAACGGCGGCGGCAGCGACTACGATCGCAGCAACGGCCGCAGTGACCGAGGTGACCGAGGTGATCGAGGTGATCGTCATGACCGGAGCGACTACCGGAGCGACTACCGGAGCGACCGCCGCGACGACCGCAGCGATCGCGATCTGAAGCGTGGCCGCAGCCCAGAGCCTCGTGGACCGCCTGCGACAGCAGATCTCAACCCCGACGGCACGCGCCGCCGCAAGAAGCGCAACCGCTGGGGCGACGCGGCCGACAATAAGGCTGCCGGTCTGATGGGCCTGCCCACGGCCATCCTGGCCAACATGACGAGCGAGCAGCTCGAGGCTTATACTCTGCATCTGCGCATCGAGGAGATTACGCAGAAGCTCAAGATCGACGACGTTGTGCCTGCCGACGGCGACCGCTCGCCCTCGCCTGCACCCCAGTACGACAACCACGGTCGACGTATCAACACGCGCGAGTACCGCTACAGAAAAAAGCTCGAGGAAGAGCGCCATAAGCTGGTCGAAAAGGCCGTCAAGACCTTCCCCAACTACCACCCTCCCCAGGATTACCGCCGGCCCACCAAGACCCAAGAGAAGGTCTACGTGCCCGTCAATGACTATCCGGAGATTAACTTTAGTATGATTGCTAACCCTTCTAACGTTTCTAACTGCTTTCTCTCCGTTCCTTTTCATTCACCGCCCCCCCCCCCCCCACTGTCTTTCTTCCCCTCTTCTTCCCTTGTTCTTCCCCTGCTCTTTTCCTTTTCTCTTCTCCTCGCTCTGGAGCTGGATCTCTTTTCTTTCTGGGCAGCATTACCAGGCCCCAACGACGGCATGCACGAGGGCCTCTTTGTCCTTGATTTAACCCCCCTCGTGCATATTGTCCTCTTGATGCCACCATGGGAACTGAACCTAACTTGAAAACATTCGGCGACTGCTGCCTTCTCCTTCTCCCACCCTTTCCCCTTCTAACCAAGTTCTAACCACACCGGAAAACAAACTTGATGTGAAGCAAGCAAAAAAAAGAGAGAAAAAAGAAGAAGAAAAAACTCACTGGAACCTATCAATTTGATACTAACACTTAGCTTTTTTCCTCCTACTCAAGTTGGTTTACTTATTGGTCCCAGAGGCAACACCTTGAAGAAGATGGAGACAGAATCTGGCGCAAAGATTGCCATCCGCGGCAAGGGATCCGTCAAAGAAGGCAAAGGTGAGTTCATACCCCATCCTATACCGCACCTTTTTTCTTCTTCTGTGGGCCATACTAACATAACAGGCCGCTCGGATGCCGCGCACTCCAGCAACCAGGAGGAGGACCTTCACTGTCTTATCATGGCAGACACCGAAGAAAAGGTGGAAAAGGCAAAGCAGCTGATCCACAACGTCATCGAGACGGTGAGTGACCACGAGCGACATTACCCCCTGGTGGCTGCCGATACTAACAAACATCCTCTCCTACAGGCCGCCTCCATCCCCGAAGGACAGAACGAACTCAAGCGTAACCAGCTGCGTGAGCTGGCTGCTCTCAACGGTACCCTCCGTGACGACGAGAACCAGGCCTGCCAGAACTGCGGCCAAATCGGCCACCGCAAGTACGACTGCCCAGAGAAGCAGAACTACACTGCCAACATCATCTGCCGCGTCTGTGGCAATGCAGGCCACATGGCCCGCGATTGTCCGGACCGACAGAGAGGCGCCAGCTGGCGCAACGACGGGCCTGTGCGGCCCGCAGCTGGCCGCCTTGGTCCCTCTGGCAGCGGCGATGCGGTGGACCGCGAGTACGAGGTATGTTTCCTCTCCTTCCCTTCTTTCTTTGTATTCTTTTGTTTTCTTCCTTTGTATCAACTACAGTACTAACCCTTTCAGCAACTCATGCAAGAACTTGGTGGCGGCGGTGGCCCGCCGCTGCGCATCGAAGCCGGTCCTGGCGGATCTGGTGGTTCCTCTGGACCTGGTGGCGGCCCTGGCGGCGAGCCCAAGCCGTGGCAGCGTGGTCCAACTGGAGGTCCTGCGCCTTGGCGACGTGCTAACAACGACCGTGATAACGACGGTGCTTCCAGCGGTGCTCCCAGTGGTCCTTCGGGCGGCCCTGCACCCTGGGCCCGTGATCGCTCTCACCGCAACAACAACGACAGCTACAACGGCGGCGGCGGCGGCTACGGTAACGGCGGTGGCAGCAATGGTGGTGGTGACTACTACAACGGCGGCGGTGGCGGCTACGACGGACACAACGGTGCAGGCGCACCCCCGGCACCTCCCGGTATGGCCCCTTGGCACCAGGCGCCTGGTGCTGGTGCTGTTCCTCCACCTCCGCCCTCGTCGTACCCTGGCTATCCTGGTGGCTACGGTGCGCCGCCAGGTATGGGTGGAGCGCCCCCCGGCCTTCCACCGCCGCCTCCTCCGCCTGGTGCGGGTGCTGGCGCCGGCCTGGGTGCGCCCCCGGGCATTGCCTCCGGTCTCAACGCTCTCATCCAGCAGTACTCTGGTGGAGCTCAGCCTCCCCCACCGCCTCCTCCGGGCGATGCTCCTCCGCCTCCCCCGCCCAGCGACCAGCCGCCCCCGCCACCTCCTCCCGGAGCGTAAACTCACCTTGCTTAACCAACCGTGACAGTCGACAGGAGCAAGGGTAATTTTTACGATTTTGCGGAAACGGCAGTGTAGAACTGACCAAAAGGGCGCAATTTGATTTTGCATTTGTCGACCGAAAGACGACGAGACCGGACGATCGACCGCGGTTGTCGAGTTTGTTCTTCACTAACTGATTTGTTCCACTATTTTGTGGTGTATTTTGCTGTCTACTTTCGTTTCTTGCGAGCTTCGAAACTGTATTCTTTCGGACAGCAGCTCATCGGACGACTGTTTTCTTAACTTTCAGGCTCGGGACGATTTTATTATTTCATATCAAATTAGCCCAGGCCCCCAGGATGCATGTACTAACATATTGCCCAACGACTTGGTTGAATTTCAAATTAAAGAGGGTAGAAATGGTAAAACGGGGAAAGTAGTTGAATGAAACAAAGCATCGCAATATGAGTGAATTGAGTCGAGAACAAAGCATGCGGAGTAGACATCATAAACCACGGACAATGGCGTTGTTTAGAGGCTGTCGTCGTGCCTGCCATCGGCTGCGCGGCAGGGCGGGGTCAGCTTGTGCTTTTTTGCTTTAGCGCACCGAAAGAGGAAGGAAGCTTGGAGGAAGCTCGGAGCTTTCGCATTCCAGCTAGCTTATTTGATGGTGTCATGGGTGGTGCCTGCCTTCTGATACATAATACTACACAGTAATTACGACGTAGTGCTTACCCGCCAAGCTTCGCTTCCAGCGCCTGAGTTAAGGTGCCTCGGTGCCTCCTGCCTCGCGCGGCTGACGTATTACAGAATGCTCGTATTTCGCCAGTCAGCCTCCTCCCCCTGAAAGCTTCCTTTCTCCTCCTCCCTTCTCCCCTCTTTCACCCCGAGTCTCACATTTTTGCTGTTCTTGTTTTCCAGCCATCCCTCAGGCCATCCCTTTTAATCGACATTTTGCATTTTTAGAGCAGTCAGCGTGGATCGCTTGTCTCTGCAATTGCTGTTGCCGTCTTTCTAGTGTTCTCTCTCCTCACTCACTCGAAGGAAAAGACGGATGTCAGCATCTTCTTGAACGACGGCACAATTTGCCTCTCTTTTCTAAAACCACCTCATCTTCCCTCTCACACTCCTCGCCGACATGGTTCTCCTGAACCCTTTTGCCTTCCGGCCGCTCCAGGTCACCTTCTGGGTGGTTGTGATCTACCTCGCGATCCTCATCCCCGTTATTAGCATCCAAGAGAGCGTGCCCCATGCGCCAGCCGAGTCGGCTCTCCCTCATGGCATCAGCGTCGATGAAGCTTGGGCCGATCTAGCCAACCTGACGCAATACATGCACCCTGCCAACAGCCATGCCAACGACGACGTGCGGGGCTTTTTGCTGCGGCGTATTCACCGGATTCTCGACCGCAATGGTGCTTCCTATAAGACACAGGCCGACCGTGCTGGCGTTGATGCCTCGTCGGCTGTTGCGAACAGTGCAGCAACAGATGCCGTCATTTTTGACGACATGCTGACCAATGTCTCGTTTACCACGTCCTACTCCAAGGGCCGCCGCTCTGGTCTCTACTTTGAGGGTACCAACATCTACGTCTACATCCGCGGCACAAAGGACGAGGCTGGCGACTGGTGGAAGGCAACCGCCGACTCGCCGCAGGCCAAGGCTATGCAGAAGCAGCTTGTCATGGTCAACTCGCACTTTGACTCCGTCTCCTCGAGCTTTGGTGCCACGGACGACGGTGTCGGTGTCGTTTCCTGTCTGCAGATCATCCGCTACTTCAGCACACCCGGCAACCAGCCCGAGCGTGGTGTCGTCGTGCTTCTCAACAATGCCGAGGAAGAGTATTTGCTGGGGGCCACTGCCTTTGCCAACAGCCCGCTGGTCCCTTACATTGGCACCTTTGTGAACCTCGAAGGTGCCGGTGCCGGTGGACGCGCCGTGCTCTTCCGCTCTACGGACCTCGAGGTAGTCAAGGCTTACCGTACCGCACCGCACCCATGCGGCACCGTGATTGCCAACGACGGCTTCAAGCAGGGCTGGATCCGCAGCGAGACGGACTACCGCGTGTGGGTGGACGCGCTTGGCTACCGAGGTCTCGATATTGCCTTCATGAGGCCGCGCGTGCGGTACCATACACAACAGGATGACCGCCGGCACACGTCCAAGGCCAGCGTCTGGCACATGCTGTCCGGAGCCCTCGCCTCGGCCAAGAGTCTGACTGGCTCGGCTGGCGACGCCGTAGAGAGGAACGAGACCGATGCTGTGTGGTTCGATCTATTTGGCAGCAGCCTGGTGCTGTTTGCCCTCCGCGGCCTCTTTGCGTGGTCGCTGACCATCCTTATCGTCTCCCCGCTACTCGTGGGCCTTTTGCTGTTCCTCCTGCACAAGTCCGACAAGTACTATCTCTTCCGCTCGTCGGTCCAGCAACCCGAGAGCGCCGATGCCGACAGCAAAGTTGACATTGGCGGCTGGAAGGGCTTCTTCCGCTTTCCGGCGGCGCTGCTCGTGGCCGGCTCGGCCGTTTATGGCACCGCTCTTCTTGTGTGCAAGGTTCAGCCCTTTGCCATCTACAGCAACCTCTACGCAGTGTAAGTTTGCCCACCACAGTCTCGCAGCTCGTCCTATACGTCGTACTAATCATATCGATCCATTTAGGGCCACCCTTATGGTGACAAGTTTTGTCTTTGTGTTTTGGGTCGTTATGCGCGTCGCCTACTTTGTCCGCCCATCTGCTGTTCACCGCACACATTCTCTCTTCTGGCTATTTGTCATTTTCTGGATTCTCCTCGTGGCTGCGACCGTCGGAGAAGACCGTGCTCACATTGCTTCTGGTTACGTCATCGTCTACCTTGCATCGAGTATTTTCGGGTCCTTTATCATCTCTTTGCTGGAGCTGTTTGCACTCAAGACCACGGCCGCCTATGTCGAGGGGCTCGACAGCAGAATGGACGCTCTTGCCAACAGCGATGAGGGGGATGCTCTGATCTCGCCGACCCCCGGCGAGGGCGTGTCGAACAACGAGTCCGCTATTGTGGACGAGCCAAACAGTGCCGGCGAGAGTTCCGGTGGCGGCCTCGACGACGAAGTGCCGACAGAGACGAGTCCTCTCATCGGCGGCAACATCCGGAACAACCGCCCCACGACCTTTGCTGCCGGCTACAGAAGGTCTCTGTCGGCACTGATGGCTCAGCGCAGACGGGCTGAGGCGGCAGCGGGAGTGCAGAACAGCGGCCTGTGGGCCAAGGAGATCCAGCCTTTTGGTGTTGAGCAGGACTGGTCCAAGCATCTGCCAACGTGGACGTGGTTCCTGCAGTTCCTTATCCTAGGCCCGTTCAACGTGATCATCCTGGGTCAGCTGCTCCTTATTCTCGGCGCTGCCGTGCAGCAGACTGGAACTGATGGCTCCGACCTGCTGATGCCGTACCTCCTTGTTGCCGCGTTCTCGGTCCTGGCCCTGCTGCCTCTGACACCCTTCCTTCACCGCGTTTCGAAGCATATCCCGCTCTTCTTCGCAGTCGTCTTTGTGGGAACACTCATCTACAGCCTTGCCACGTTCCCTTTCTCAGCAGAGAACCCCTTCAAGTTCATTATCACACAGAGCTTCTCCGTCGACCACAAGAACTCGTCAGTGACGCTGAGCGGCTACAAGGGCTACATTGGCGAGATTATCAACAACCTGCCCTCGGCTGCTGGCCGGCCGTTGACTTGTGCGGACAGAGGCCCTCACCAGGGCGGTCTGCTCGACTGCACCTTTGATGGCACCGGTCTCGAGCCGCGTGTCGACGGCGACGCCAACTCGCCCTTCTCTGGCAACTACGACGGCCTCATCTCTGTCAACGCGACTCGCATCTCCGGCAAGCTGGCTGCCAGCTTCGACATTAATGCCTTCAACACCAAGGTCTGCAGCCTCCGTTTCGACCGGCCGGCCAAGTCCATCTCTGTGCGTGGTGGCAGCAAGGGCATGGATACCCGTTTCGGCTTTGACGAGGAGCCGGTGCCGTCTGACGGCAACTGGGAAATTGGCGACTACACGCTCTGGCGCCGTGACTGGGAGACACCCTGGACGGTCGATGTGGAGTGGGCCAACGATGACGATGCCAAGTCCAGCTCCGCGGGCGCTCTGACGGGCCAAGTTCTCTGCCGCTGGGGCGATGCCAACACGCCAGGCACTGCACCGGCCGCAGACGAGGTCTGGAAGTATGCGCCGACGTGGTCGATCGTGACCATCCGCCAGAGCCCGCCCCTTATCCAAGGTAGCAAGTCCTTCTCGGTGTAGGGTATGAGGTATAGTATATGCGATATATGCTGTTTGTCTGAAAGCTGCTTCAGCTCGGCGTTCTGGTCTTCTGTTTCCTCAACTTTGGTCTTGTTTGTTTTAGTAATGTACTTGTATTGGTAGGCTATTGGGCACTTTAAGCTCTTGGCATCAAAGTACGTCGTATATCTTTTGATACTTTTTTATATACAATTTTCATCCCATAAAACCGTCTTGTTTTTCCTCATGTTTGCCACGTTCACCCACGTTTTTCTTCTCTTTGTTCCCTGTAAGACCCTGCTGTGATAGCGGCCGCATGCGCCGGGAGCGCTAAATTAAGAACCCTGGAGCCTTGTCCTTCTGCTGCTGGTCCACATGGGCCACCCCCACCTTCTTATGCGACCTCTTTATATGTTTTGCTGTTGATGCGATCCTGTGGTACATCGTATCAAAGTTGTGAGGCGTCTTGCTTTTTCGAGTGTCGGGTTTCAGCAAGAAAAAGCACTTTGTATCTTTACACAGCATACATACTGCCTTTTTACTGGAAGGCGCCCAAAGTCCTACAAAGCAATGCCAGATCATTACTAAGTAAGCCCTGGCCCTGTCGTGTGCCGGTGTCTCTTTCCTCCATAGCGCGTAATTGTACATAGTAAAATGCGGCTTATGGTCGTCTTCTTTTTTCTTTTTTTTTTTTTGCAACAAGGCAGGACCGATCGCTCTTGCCTGCTGCCTTATCGCCTCCCCCCTCTTAGCTCCACTTTCCCGCCCTCGCTATATCCCACTTGAGCCGGCAAGCGCGACCCTCATCATAATTACCACTGGAACCACCACTCTGCCACCCTACGCTCCACACCATCTCCATCCCGCCACCACTCAACGGGCAACAGCGTTCTGAACTCTCTTTCCCTTTCCTATCTCGCCGGCTTCCACGCACACTTCACTCTTTCTTCTCCTCCACCATCGCAACAACAATATCCTCTTGTTTTTTTTTTTCGCTCTTTTGCTGCCAGCGTCTTGTCTCCAAGAACAATACCCGACGCCTCAGAAAACAACGATCGAGGCTATCACGCTACTACGCCCGATACCGTACACCGACAGTCGGCCCTTTGCTTCGCCCCCGGCTTTCTCCTCCGACTGATAGTATCTCTTCTTGTTTCTCTCTCTCTCTCTCTCTCTCTTTTTCTTCCTCTACTTCTCGATATCGACCTCTCCTGCCTCCATATCCTGCGATCTACACACATCGAGCCTCGACCTACCACGAACACTTCCTACCCACTCCATACTTTCGCTTGACTGGGCACATGTTCCAAGATGTCGTCCCATCACGGTGAGGTCGATGGGACGGCGAGCCCGTCGATTCCATCCAAACGAGTTGACCACAACAACGACTCGACCACTATAGCCTCCACAGGCGAAACGACCGTCACAGATGCTTCAGCCGATTCGCCGTCTCTCTCGGGGACAGAGCACCAGGATACAATAGAGGCGGCGGATAGTGTGCCGACACCGGCGACAGAAGAGACATCGACAGAAGATACTGCCGCGTCCTCCTCTGCCCGGCCGGCCTCTCCGTCTGCGCCACTTGATGCAACTCCTTTGGCTGATCCGGCTGCACCAGAGACACGAGCTGCTCCTGCCGAGCCCGCTGGTCCTGCTCCTCCCACCGCTCTAGAGCCGGCAACCTCGACCTCAACAAACGAAGCCAGCTTGTCGATTCAACAACCAGTCAGGTCCACCTATCGGCCGGTATCTCCACCTCTTCCTCCCATCCCGGTCGAGTGGCAGAACCCCTCGGCGCGCCCGGCGCAGCGTGAACTACCTCCCGCCCCACTGCCACCATACCCGGCCGAGTGGACTGCCCAGTCTTCTGCACGATCCGGCAGCAACAGCAATACATCGCGGACGCTGCCACGGCGTCCATCTGCGGCCAGCCATGCACGCACACAGTCGTCGAGTACGAACACAAGTGGCACGGTTGGAGCGGCAGCTGGACGGCGGACGTCGATGGCCGGGGGTTTTGCAAGCTCCAACTCCAACTCGGAGCCACCACTGCCTCCTGCACCGCCTGTTGGATATGAATCGCGCCCGGTGCCACGGCCGCAACAACAGCTACAACAGCTACAACAGCCGCAGCAGCCGCACCGCCCAGACTTTGTTCTTCCACCATGGCAGCCCGACAGTGAAGTTACAGCCTGCCCCATCTGCCATACTGTATTTAGAATGCTCGTCAGAAAACACCATTGCAGGTACGTTGCTTTTCTGAAACTTGAGATCTTGTCTCACTCTGTCTTTGATTGTCTATTGCCTGCTGTCTCTTCTCTTCACAAGACTAACAGCTTATAGAAAATGCGGCAGAGTCGTTTGCAACAGCTGCTCGCCACACCGCATCACCATTCCATATCAGTTTATCGTGCAGCCTCCCGGATCGCAGCCGTACCAAATACAGGCTTCCGGCTCACACACCGGCCTGGTTGGTGATATGAGCTATATGGGCGGTGGTGAGCGCGTTCGTCTCTGCAACCCCTGTGTGCCAGACCCCAACACTGCGCCTCCACAAGCTACCGACTCTTCTGCTGCCGATGCTGCTTCTGGCGCGGCAAGTCGCTATCATTCACGCTCGTTTAGCAGTGTTCACGGCAATTCAAATACAAACACAAACACAAACACGAACGTACGATACGCGACTCCCTCTCAGTACTCCTACAATACATCCGGCTACGGGGCACCTGCCACCGGCACATCTACTGCTGCCTCTTCCTCAGCTTCTGCTCAAAACCGCAACCGCCACAACCGGCTCAGCTTGCCTCCAATGGCCGCCTTTAATGTCGTGTCGGCCGCCCAGGAGACGATGCAGCAATACCTCCAACAGGGCGGCTACCAACAACAGCAATCACAACAAGGGCAGCAGCCGCACTACAGCCAGAGCCACAGGCCCAGGCAACCACAGCCGCCGCCGCAACCGCAGATTGCCGAAGAGGACGAGTGCCCCATCTGCCGCCGCGAACTGCCCCGGCGCTCCCTGCCCAACTTTGAGACTCTGCGTGAGGCCCACATCACCGAGTGTCTCGAAGAGCACAGTCGCTACATGGGAGGCTCCAGCAGCACCTCCAATAATGCGGCCGGTACCAACACCGCCGGGATGTCGACGTCACTGCCTAGCAACGTAGCAGAGGCGTCTTCCTCAACCGCACCGCCAGCCCCGCCACGGATGACAGGCATGTTCCCCTACCGTGCGACGGAAAAGGACTGCGCCAATGATGCCGAATGCACCATCTGCCTTGAAGAGTTCGAGGTGGGCGTACGCATGGCGCGGCTCGAGTGTTTCTGCCGTTTCCATGAGCACTGCATCCGCTCCTGGTTTAAGAAGCATCCAGGACGCTGCCCTGTCCATCAGCACGATAGCTTTGGCTACTGATTTTTTTTTTTTTTGGTACTTCTTCAGGCTTGGCTTCACTCAACTCACAAGCGATGATTTTACTTTGTTCTTTCTCCAATCAGCCTCATTTCGCATTTTCACCAACTCGCACCATACCCCCTCTTTTGTTGTCGTTTTTTATCGTTGGCTGCACTCCCACGGTTTGCTGCTTATGCGCTACAAGTAGCTATATCTACCTATGCATTTCCGCCGCCTTGGGTTATTGATAGATGATTAGAATCGATTGCCACATTTACTTGCCTTGAAAAGGTTGCTATATTAAAAGTGGTCGTTGTTCGTGGTTTATATTAATATTTTTAACATTTTGACTTGAAAAAATACAAGGGGAAAAGAAGAAGAAGAAAAAGAATCGAAAGCTGTTCCTCAACACAAAAGTCCTTATGTTATTGTGTCTCAACCCGGTTCACCAGAAAGCCCAATCTGTTTTTTGAACATAGTAAATCTTGTATTAAAGCAGCGAAACATGTAGGTAACTGTAAAATATAGCCAAAATATAGGCAATAGAAAAATCGTCACGAGAAAAACAAAGCAAATGCAGAAAGATATCTTGGCAGAAAAAGGAAAAGGAGAAAGGGAAACCAAAAAAAATAAACGTTGCAGCAGTTTTCTTCTTCTCCAGTCCATATTGTTTTCCCCGATGCAATCCATGCATCCTCTCCTTACAATTCCAAACCCAGTTTATAACCAAAAAAACGTGCAAAAATAATCAAGGCACACCTTAAGCCGGAGTGCCCTCACGGCTCGGAGGAGGACGGGCCTCGCGCTTGCTCAGGAAGCTGCGGCGGAACGACTTGGGGCTGTCCGTGCTGCCGTTCGACTCGTGGGGCGTAAACGTGCTCTTCACGACAACCGAGCCGTCGCCGACCTTGATTTCCTTCTCAGCGTTCGTGCCAGACTCGTCGACAACGTACAGCGACTCGCCCAGGACGTCGTCGCTACCGAAACGGTGCTGCTCGCGGACCTGGACCTGGAACTGCGTGTCGGCTGTGCATGTCGACTTGAACGTCTCGTCGAACTTCACAGTACCACCCTGTGCCTTGTGGTGCTTGGTCTTGCCAATTGTCTTGGACTTGCCGCCGACCTGATTGAGGGTGACGTACACGTCCGACGACGGCGGGAAGCCCGAGGCAGAAACAATGGTGAAGACCGCCAAACCGGCACCCGGCGAGCCAGGCATCACGCTGTAGATGGAAGCGGCACCACTGGCTGTGCGCTGGTGGCCGAGGCTTCTCGATGCAGCCAGGGCGGGGCCAGGAGGCGCGTCCAGGGCGGGCTCGCCGTTCTGACTGGGCAGCTCACCAAGGCCCGATGTACGCTTGACCATGACGTTCGGCACCGCAGACTCGCCGTTCGTCGTGATGGCAGTACCCGGGGCAGCCAGGTCAGCAACGCTACCCTGGCTGGACGAAGAGGCGACAGTCTCCTCATCCTTCTTGCTACCACGGAAACCGCGGCGCAGGAACGAAGCACCCTTGCCGACACCGTGGCCCACCACACCGACAACCGCAACACCACCCTTGATGGGGGCACCAGCCACACCAGTAACGATTCTTGTCGGGGCGGCGAACGTCGACGTACCCTGTCTTTGGCGGGTCACGTAGTCAGGGCGGAAAAGGAGACGAAGGCGAACGGTACCGGACTTGCCGTCGAGCGGCAACCGGATCTCAGAAGCCCTGAAGGGCTCCAGCTGGTCCAGACGGATGGCCGCACCACCCAGGAAGTCGGGCTTGTCGGCAAAGTCGTAGTCGTACACCTTGAGGTCGAAGGCGGCGCCAATTCTCGACGGGATAGGGATCTCGAAAAACTCGTTCCAGGTCGGGTTGAGCGTCTTCTTCACCGTCTTGGACTTGAAGACCTCCTCACCGTTGAGGTCGAACTTGCAGTACGGGTCACTCTTGCCGTTCGAGTCGGCGGCAGGCAGATTCTCGGCGTCCAGGACATCAACGCGAAGGTTGCCCATGTTGTTGATACTTTCTCTGGGGTCGAGCTCCATCTGCACGGGGATGTACTTGAGGCTGACGCGGACAGAGCTGATTTTGCCCTCCTCATCCTTCAGCTTGAGTGTAGTGGGGTTGTTCTGCGTATGTTAGTGAAACAGCAAGTTATGGCATTATCACAAAAGAGTAGCGTGGGCAACATACCAGGCACTGCTTCAGGGTATCGAGGGTGTTGCCAGTCAGGCGGCCCAGGGTGCGGTCCTTCTCATCATCCTTCTTGTCACCACCGCGGTCGCGGATCTTGAGGGTGAGACGCGAGAAGTCAAGCTCACGAATGAAGCAGTCACCCATCTCATCAAACGTGAACGACCGGGAGCGCGCGCTGGACGAGACGTAGGAAGCGAAGGCCATGTCGTCGACAAAAATTTCGAGCTGGGTATCGGGGCGTGGCATCTCGGCCTCCATGAGCTTGAAGATGACGAGACCAGACTGGTACTTGAGGAGCTCCTCCGGGGTTAGGTGGATCTTGGGCGGGCCCTCTGTCTTGGTGGACAAGATGTCGCTCTCCGGCTGAGACATCGTCGGGCTGCCAGGAACAGCGTTCGGGACAGTCGGGCTTGCGGGGGTCTTGGCCACGGTGGGAGAGGTGGGAGCGGTCGGGGACGTGGGCGACGTGGGCGACGTGGGGACAGAGCCGTTGGTCGAGGCTGCGGCGCCGTTCTGCTCCTTGGCCGCCTCCTTCTCGCGCTCGCGCTCCTCCTCCTCGGGGTCGGCGACGTTCAGGCAGGGGAAGAACGAAACAGTGTAGGACAATATACCCTTGGCCATGCCCTTGCCGTGCAGCTTGAGGCCCTCCTCGCGCAGAGCCTTCTTGTCATTGACCAGGTAAGAGCCATCCTCGCCCTGGAGGATAAAGTCGCCAGCGAAGATCTCGAGCAGACCAAGACTGCGGTCGCGGCCCATGGTCTCGGCATCCATGACTTCGAGCTGGAGACGCTCGCGAGTGCTGTGGACAGGGACGTACAGAACCTCGTCCCACTCAGGGTTGAGGTTGTTCTTGAAGGTAACAGTGCGGGCCTTCTCGATACCGGACAGCAGGACACGGGCGTAGGGGTCGGATTTGCCGACAGTCTCAAAGTTGCGGAGACCGGCGGCCTTCTGGAAGTGGATGCGCATGACACCAATGGGCTTCTGGTAGCCGCCAGTGCCAGCAATGACGCCGGACAGAGCGACGGGCTTCCACTGGGCCTGCATCTTGACGCGGCCGGTCTTGGCACCAGCCAGGTTGTACCAGTCCTGGCCTTTCTCCATGAATTCGAGCATGTCGTCGAGCTTGATCTGGTAGTTACCGATAATCTGATCGCCTGCAATATCGCGCTCGTCCTTGACGACAACACCAAGCTTGGCCTTGGCGCGGTCGGTGATGAGGATTTCCTTGGAGCCGTTGTCCCAGATGGGGTTGTTTGTGCGCTTGAGCTTCTTCGTGGTGTGGATTTCCTTGCCGTTGAGCAAGAGAACCGAGTAGGGGTTGAGCATGCCGACAAGACTCTTAGTGCCGTCCAGATCCTTGGCCTGCTCGACCGTGAAGCGCAGAATACCAGTGTTCGAGGGCGGGGCAGGCTCAACAGTGCCGTCGGGCATCTTCTTCTCGCCCAGAACAGGGAAAAAGCGGATGTCACACGACAACTGACCGTGGGCCTTGCCGTCAGAAATAACCTCGAGTGACTCGTTTTCAGCCTCGTTGACCTCCTCGACGTTCTCGAGGGCAAACGAGGCGACACCGAGCTCCTTGTCCTTGCGGAAGTCGTTGAAGTCGTAGACAATGAGATCGAGCGAGTCGTTGAACGAAGTGACAATGATGTAGTGGGTTTCGTTCCAGCGGGGTGTGTTTGTGCCGCGAATGATCTGTGTCTGGGCCAGGGGCGTGCGGCGGTTGAGAGTAATAACAGTGTAGGGGTCGATGGTACCAGCAAACTTGTCGGAATTTTTAAGGCCCTGGGCACCGTGTATCGTGACAGCAACAATGCCGATGGCCTGGTCGACGGGAGAGCCGGACAGCATTTTGGCGACCTCAATGGGGAAAACGTTGGGTGCGTACATCATGGGGGCCAGGTTACCGTGGATCTGCTCAAGGATGAACGTCTCAAGACCGGGGATGAAGTTGATATCGAAACCGAAAGTCTCGCCACCAAGCGGCTTGCAGACGTAATCAATGGTGGGCTTCTCGAGGAAGCACATCTCAACCTTCTCAACGTGGGGGAAGGGGATCTGGAGCTTGATCTTGAGGCGCATAAGACCAGAGAAGGCCATGTCCTCGACAATGACGTCCAGGCCCTTGCTGATCATGGCCTTGCCGACACGGATCTCGAGCACAACCTTGGGGTTGATCTTGTTCTTGACTTGCAGGGTGGTCAAGTCGGCAACGTCGTTGGGGGCAAAACTGAACTTCCAGTCCATCATGACGATGTCGTCCTCGGCCTTGGGGTAGGTCTTGACGTGCTCCATACGGGGCGGCTTGGAGCCGAGGGTGAAGGTGCGGAGCTTCAGGCTGTCCAGGAAGGCCGGAGTAGCACCGCTGAGAACCTGGTCGACGGAGTTGATAATAGTCTGGGCGAGGACGGGTTGGTAGATGGGCCAGAACTTGACGAGGAAAGAATTCATCCACTCAAGCGACTCGGAGTCGGTCTCGAGGCGCTTCAGGGAGAGCTCACGGTTCAGGTCGTCACGGAAGTTGCGGCGCACACGGCGGATGGACGTGCGGTAGTAGGTGCCGCATGTAGCGATGATGATAAAAACCCAGCCAAGACCGCCACCAAGGATTGCCACGAACCACGAAGTCAGACAGGCGAAGATGATGATGCCGGCATTGTGGTACCAGTCGCCGTAAAACTTGTCAGGAAGATGGCCCTCGAGCCACGTTGAGTGATCGAGCAAGCTGGTGCCTTCGCGGATGGTCTCCGTAGGCCAGCCGAACCGGGGCGCCCAGCCCGTGGTGTCCGGGCCCATTCCAGTCTCGCCTGGGGCGGTTGTTCCGTTTCCCACGGGCTTTCCATCCTCGGTCTCTGGCACCGCGATCGCGCCGGTTTTGGTGGGTGAAGGAAGGTCGTAGGCAGGCGCGCTACCGTCATCGATGTCGGTTGCGATTGCAATGCCCTTGACACGCTTAGGGTTGTGGAAGTTGTCAGGGATGGCCTAGCGACACAATGTTAGATCAATGGACGGGGGGAACGGAATGGAAAAGCAATTGGCGCAGGGTAGACACGTACAGCCCGAACTTGCGACTTCTTCTCCTCAGGGCTTGCGTCCGGGTTGAAGCTGAAGGCGGGGACGCCAGCCTTCTTACTCTCCTGGACCATTTGGGCCTGGGCATCTGCAGAGGTGACAGAGCTGTTTGGGTCGTTGGCAGCCTCCATCACAATCTCATGCTTGAGCTCCGGCAAGCTTTGGTTGACGGTCGCCATTTTGGCGGTTGCCGCGCTGGCGGTGCTCTAGTCGTGGGGGGTAAATACTGTGTCGTCGATTCAATGCCGTCGGTGTTGGGCGGACGAGAGCTCTGTCGTTCGCAAGGCGCAAGGGGAAAAGAGGCCACGCTCAAGCTCTGAACTGGGATCCGGCTGCCTGAACTGCGACGATGCCGTGGTAGTAACGGGAGTGGAGACGCGAGGAGAGTTCGGATTCGGGTTCGAACTGCAGCGTGTTGATGACGAGTTATGAAGGAAAGAGGGGAGCAGGCTCGATGTAGTTCCAGTCGACACTTTTGAGAAGAGGTAAAAGACGGACGTGAAGCTCCCAGACCTATGGAACTATGCGCGGGTGGATCGCTAGAAGAAAAGTCTTGGCGAAGAGGCAGGGACCGAACAGAATAAAAAAACGCGGCGGAAGTGGCACGGCTGGCGGGAAGGGCGGCCTGGTGGAAGAGACACCCAAGGGATACAGAGGAAAGAAGAAGAAGAGAGAAAAAAAAGGGAGGGGAATCGGCAAAAAGATCAAGAGGAGGGAAAACCCAAAGGGAGGAGAAAAGAAAAAGAGGAAAAGAAAAACTAGAGAGGGCAGCTTCGGCGAGACAGGGCAGGGCTCAGTAGATAAGACAGACGCAACGCGGCGCCAAGAGGAGAAGAAGAACGACAGGACGCTTCTGGAGGACAAGCTCAAGGAGTACGAGTACAGTAATGTGATGGGAAGAGGCCTGGGAAGAGGCAGCAGACGAGGCAGCACAGGTGAACACAGAATTGAGGCGGGGCGGGAAATGGAATTGATTTTAGTCCCAAAGTAGCGCAAGTCGAAGCTAGCTGGAGCTGGTTACTAAAGATGGGCGAGAGCTGATCGAAGATGTGGGTGGGTCTCGTTAGAGGACGCCGCGATGGGATGTGCGGCCAGGCTAAGCTGGGCTGTAAGATAGCTCTGGGAGCGAGGTGGATGTGAGGAGGAAGAGTCGAGGATAAACAGAGGGAGATGACTGAGAAGGCAAGATGCAAATGGGAAGGCCAGGATGAAAGGGGAAGGCTACAGAGGGAAAGAATGAAATAAGAAAATAAGGAAATAGGGAAAGAAGGAAAGAAGAGATAAAGAAGGAGCTACAGCGAGGAAAGAGTGCGTGGGAAGGCGCAATTGGCAAAAAGACAAAAAAAGATCGAAACGAGGAAGGAGGCGTTTGAGTAAGAATGCGAGACAACCAAGCTACATGCAAAAACGGCTGCTTTCTGGGCATGAGGCAGCCAGCAGCCACACGACAACTCGCGGATCAAAAGCAGAAAAAATTGGGAGAAATGGCAAAAAAACAATAGATACCCCGAATTCAGCAAAGCAGTGGCATTGCGTGGTCTGCAAATGGCCTGCAGGTGGTCTGAAAAGACAGGGAATCGCCTGCTGGGAAGGAAAGACCGGGGACTGCGACGTACGTCAGAGTGGGTGAAAAGGGAAATAACCGAGACGAGCCCACTGGCAGAAGGCGCGGGCCCACCGAAAAAAGGGATGATGGACGCGGCCAGAGCTCTTGCGACACGCCAGTGCAAGCCAATGAAGCCGATGGGGAAGCTGCGACCGAACTAAATAGATGGGAAAGTTTTGAGGCAAGTACCAGGCACTTGCGGAAACTACGATGAACAAGTTGTCCCGTGCGGGCAAATTTGAGAATTAGGGAAGAGAAGCAAAATACTGAGGACTACAACGTAATAACTAAATAGTAAGTAATAAGACGGGAAATGGGCAAATTCGAGTACTGAGCGAGGTCTCGCCGTCTCTCATGAACCCATCTCCCCACGAGCCAATGTCAATATCCAGCGCCTCTGTAAAAAAGCCAGTGCGGTGGAACAGCGTTGTAATATCGCATTTGGCTGTCCAAGAACGGATACAACAGAACAAATACAAGTTTCCTTTTGCTCCCTCACTCCTTCTACTTTGGATGGCTGGACGGGCTGGCCTGCAGCCTGGCTCCTTCCCCTCCTGCTTTGCATGCAGGGCAGGCACGATTGGGCCACCCAGCCAGGCGAGGGAGCACCACTTTTAGCTCTCAGTGTGGATTGTGGGCGTAGGCCGGGTCAAACCAGCGAGTTAGTCTCGTCTGCGGTATTCTATGCGTATTAGCTGGGCATGAACCCTGTCGGTCTGTGGCTGGTTGATGCTTTTTGCAGCTTTTGCAGGGGTGGTAGGGATTGGGTGTGCGAGTCCAGCTGAAAGCCAGAAAAGAGGGAAGAAATGAGGAGAAATAAGGGAAGGAAAAAGTTGTAAAAAGTTGTAAAAACTGTACGTCGTACTCAGACGAGAAATTTCCCATTCTGAAAACAGACCCCCAGCAGCAGGGGTCGCCGATGAGGCAAGATGCGGAGTCGCCAATATCTCGCAGTGACGATTTACGATCCATACGATGTGCAGGCCTGAGGATGAAGATTCTGACAGCAGGAGTCAAGGCAGGTCAGAGCGAGAAGGATGAGGAGCGACCCAGTCCCGTAGTCGCATCCCCGATCGAACGTCGCATTCTTGCGATACCACACTTGCGCACACGAACCAAACACCACGATGCATCTGGGAGCCTGTTGGTAGCCATTGGCGTAGGACAGCATGCCCCGTTTGGTCGGACAGGTGGTGTCGATGCGAGACTGGGCAGAGGATAGGCACATAGTGTACGGAGTAATACTCCGTACGTCGTACGATTTAAGAATATTGTCTCGATCCTGATCGTTTCTGCCACGACAACTCACGACGAGTCAGGACGACGACAACAACAGCATACGGAGTATGTCCTGATACCAGGAGGCTGGGAGAGAGCAAGCGCTTAATTGCGACAGACGACGCACAAGTGCAAGTACAGGTGAAAGTAACATAAGTACCTCGTACCTCGCACCGTTCAAGTCAAACACTCCAAGGTACTTTCGGCGTCGTATGCTCTCCCCTCCTCCCATTCCATGCCTAGCTTTGGCGCACATGCAATATGCACAGGTTGCGCGTCGCTCAGAGAACTGGATCTTTTGCAAACGATGGAATGCGCATGTCTCCAAGACGAAAGAGATGCAGTATGCAATACCATGTCTCCAAGTATCAAAAGTGTTGTGCAATGTGTGCGAGTGCTCAAAAGACGTCGATGGACGGGCAAAATACATACACAGTACGACGTACTGTGCTGAATGTGAGCAACGCATCTTCTCCGAGGTCGTGATCTTGAGGGATCCGGCTTGGTGGGTCAGTTCCGCATCCATGGTGTGCGTGGCCCCTCTGGAGTGATCCATACCCTCATGAGCTGAAAAACATCAACAATGCCCTGCTCCAATAAAGCGGAGTTGGGGTGGTTGGGGCGGGTTGAAATCTCGCGTACTATGAGCTTACGCCGTAGAAAAGCAGGACAAGCAAAATAAATACAGAGCCAGCAGGGACCAGGACGATGCGGCGATGGCGATGGGGGGCCCGAAAAAAACAAGGGTTCCTAACTCTTCAGACGAACAAGCGCCCTGGTACCCGAAAAATCTAGGCAAATGTCAGTTTTGCTTCTCCCGACTTTGGCTTGTACTTCGGCAAAGATAGCGATCCCCAACCTCCTTGCAGCTCCTCTCATTCAGATCGCCGCCCCGGAGGATCAAGGCAAAGCCGCCGTCCCAGTGCCTAACAGTGTTGGCTCGGGATAAAGTCAAGTTGTCGAGGTCGTGCTGACGCGTTTTCGGCCCTGGAAAAAATGAATGAGAGAAGAGGGGCTCCAAAGGGACAGGGAAGTATCTCAAGGAAAAAGTAATGTTGGTTGGGTACTTTTGTGTTTGTACGGAGTATATTTTGTCTGCTTTATTTGCCATGACAAGAGGCAGAAGACGACGGAGAAGACAATGGATAGACGGCAAAGACAACGAAACCCAGCCACCTCTTCCTGTCACTGCATCATATACGCTGTACGGAGTACATGCTGCGTCTTTCACATGCACGCTACTGCGGCCGTAGACCGCATTTCGCCGCTGCGTTGACAATATTATCTCTTTACTGTTCTTTTGCTGTTCTATTCTACGCATAGCAAAGCGGGATATCGTTGTGGACCGTAGAGGTTGGCGCCACGCAAGCTTCACGATGCGAGTTCTTCTTTTTCTGTTCTCTATTGACACTGCCGCCATATGCGGCGAAGTTTACTTCGTATTTAGCAGATATTTCTGGCTGCCTGTCGGGCTGCTATCTCAGCTCTGGGTACGTCGTACGGAGTAGATGCCGCCGGTATCAAAGAATAGACGTCATTCCGACAGGGGTCTTCGCAAGAAAGGATAGATTTGAGATGCATCGTTGACAGGGCCCTGATTGGGCCTTGAAACTTGGACGTCGTCGCTTTCCGCTAGACCGGCGGGGGCGGGGGGGGGGGGGGGGGGGGCGGGCCGCCCCGCGGCGGGGG
>JADHKS010000042.1:0-130261 GCA_019925295.1 Sporothrix pseudoabietina | reverse complement strand
GCACTCTTCAACTCGATCAATGTCAACATTAAACATTTGCATTTCTCACCATCTGATCCATCACATTTGCACTGCAGCTAACTTATTTTGTGTAAGCTTCTTGATTCGTTCCTATATATAAACAACTACCGCTTGTTCCGTCCTGTTTAGTTCCCCGTATCTTACTTTTTCTTTCACAGCCAGCTGGTTTAAACTGTGGTCGTGAATGTTTTGTTCCAGGCCCATTATAAGAGCAAACCTTGCTTCCCCTGAAAACAGATAAAGAAAGCCAAAAAAAGAAAGAAAAAAGGTAAACAGATGGGCATATTCGGATATATGCAAAGCCCATCCCAATGTTGTGAAAAAGAGTAAAAAGGACGCAAGAATGCAAAATAAAATCCAAGTTGCAAGAGACAGAGAAGGAGAAAGAAATAAAGGAAACCAAAACGCAGTAAAGGTATTTTCAAAAGTCCCGGGGCGCAGTCAAAAGAAAAGGCTCTTTGAGGAAAACCCAAGATATAAACCAAGAAAAAGAAAGGGATGAAGAAGAGAAGATATGACGGGTAAAAAGAAAAAGTAAAGAGTGCGTGTGTTATCAAGGTATTAATAAGTTAAAGGAAGAGTCAGGAGGGTCTGCATGAGGGTGTTGGTTTATCAGCAACAGTTGTACCGCTCACGGACGGCGATGGGCTTCCGGCAACAGTCGAACCGCTGCCGCTCTACTACAGCGCAGGGTAGGCACTGCCAGGAATCATGCCGCTCGGGCCACCGCCGGGCGGGCCCATGGTGCTGGGACCTCCGACTGGGGGGCCGCCGCCGCCTAATGGCCGGCGACCGGGGAGGGAAAAGTCGGGGTTGCTGTTGAGGAGGGTCTCGTTGGTGTCACGCACGGGGCGCCGGGGTACAATGCCGCCCATACCACCTCCGCCACCATAACCTGGCATCAGGTTCGGTGGTGGCGGATTCCAGCGAGGGTTGATGCCGCGCTGCGATATGGACGTAAATGTCGACCGCTCCGACTCAGCAGGGCTTCGCGAACCCTGGGGAATGTCGTCGTAGGGCGCGCCGTTGTTGGTGTGGGGGTTCATGGACAAGGGCGGTGGGTTGTTGTGACGCGGGTTGGGGCCGCCCATCACAACGCCCGTCTGGGGTTCGGCGAAGCGTGGGTCAACGTCCTCAATGTAGGCTTCGGATGTGTTGGGGCGGTGCTGCTCGGCAAGCTCGGCGACCGGGCCACGAGCGGGCGAGTTTTGTCTGCTATTGTTCCAGCCGGCGCGTGGAGGCACATATTGGCTGCTCTCGGCGTCACTGACCTGGGACGTGCGGCCCTGCTGCAGGCTGACCATACCGGCAATGTCGTCATCGCCCTCAACAAAACGGCTCACCTGCTGGTGTGGTGGGCGGGGTGTCGTCGCGTCCATCTCAATGGCCTGGCCACGGGGGCTACCAGCACCACCAACTGCTGCACCAATGTTGTCGGGCAGCGGCGGCGGAGACTCAGCACGGGGCAAATCGCCCGATGCAGAGCCTGGGATCTCGTTGCGGTAGGCATCGTAGCCATTGCCACTGTCATTCAAACTTGTGCCAGAGGGGTTGCCGTTGTAGTAGCCGCTGTTGGGGCCGTTGGGACCGGGCGAGCCACGCATGCCACCATTTCCATCGTACAGGTAGCCTGGTGGTGGTGTGCGGCCGCGGCCGCCACCTGCGTAACCACCACGGCCGCCATAGCCGCCCCTGCCTCTACCATTCGGAGGCGGGCCACCGTAACCATTGTAACCACCGCGGCCACCACCGTAGCCGCCTCTGCCACCTGGCGGGGGACCGCCGTAGCCATTGTAGCCACCGCGACCGCCAGGACCACTAGGACCACCAGGACCACCGGCGCCGTACGGGCCGTAGCCCGGACCGCCGCCACGGCCACCGCGACCTCTCTGACCAGGCGACATGTTGTTCATGCGCTCGACAGAGGGACCACGACGTACACCGTACTCTTGGGGCAGCGGGCCAGTCGAGTCACCGTTGTAGGGCATAGGGTTGCCGTAGGCATCGCGCTGGACAGAGCGACGCCGGCCGTTGGCTGCCATAGCACCAGCAGCACCACCGACAGCGGCACCGGCGGCGCCGGACATCATCACGTTGTCGGGGCTGCCACCGCCGTACTGATTGCGCTGCTGCGAGTAGCGGTTGGACATTTGGGAGGGTTGCGAGGTCAGGGGTATCTGTTCCTCGCTAACGGTGGGATCCTTCTTCTCGTAGGAGTCGCCATTGCTACCGGGACCACCCAGGTGGGGGAGGACGGGCTGGCGGGAAACAGAGGCCTGGGAATCGGCCATGACGCTGCTAGCATTGGCGGCGTCGACGGCGGCAGCAGACTGGGCTTGACGGTTGTAGTAGTTCTCTCCGCTCATCTCGGCGTTAGCGGCGATGCGGCGCTGGCGGGACTTGCGGCCAACGAGGGTGCGGCGCATGGCGCAGGCGACGATGCTGCTGAGGCCGATGAGAATAACGGCGGCCAGCACGATAAAAGTGCCCCAGGCCATGTGGGGGACAAACAGCAGGATATCGATGAGGAAGGCGAGGAGAGCGGCCAGGAATGTAAAGATACTGATAATAAAAACGAACAGGAGGTAGCGAACCGAGTGTGACGCCGAGTGGAAGTGTGAAGTGATGGCCAAGATGAGCATGACGAGCGTCAGGAAGGCAGCGACGGGGTGGAGCACGAGAATGGTCGACAGGGTCGTGCGGGTCGAGACCGGGAGGTCGAACGTAGCCGATTCCGTAGTAGAGAAGAGGGAGGCTGTGACGTTAATAGGGAGTCAGATATCATCAGTGTAAGTAAGGGATAGCCACGGCGTGAACACACAAGTATCGTAGCCCAGCTCGAAGCCGGTGCAGGAGCCATCGGGACGGCAGTAGCCAAAGACACCAAAGTTGTAGCCCTCAAAGGAGCCGAGCGGGATGCCCTTGATCAACGGCGTAGACAGGACAGAGAGCAGGAGCAGCACAAAGGCCGCAAAGAGCATTATCGTCAACGGGGTCGCCGGGCGAATCATGTTGGCGGTTTAATTGGTGACCGGCGGGGGAAGCAAGACAAGGAAGCCCGTAAGGGCGTGCGCAGATGCGCTCGAAACGACTTTGCTGTCGTTGGCGTTCTTATGTCGAGTGAAGGTCGACTGACTCGTGAGTTACTATCGTCTCGGGTGTTTGATTCAGAGTCCGTGTCAACAAAGGCGAGCGCATCGAGGTTGTTTTCGGCGAGTCGTGATAAAAAGCGAGGCGTAGAAGCAGATTGGCAAGTGCCGATTGCCAATTGCCGATTGACGTCTTCTTATTCGTCTTCTTCGTGTTTGATCACGGCCGAGATGCACATGCACGGCGGAACAAAGAGGTCGCACGAGATAGGGCAAAGGCGCGTGCAGCGAAACACGAGGAGAGAAGAGAGTCGGGAGATTGTCGTCGAGCAGATAGAAGAAAAGGAGAGTGAGAGAGCGTGAATGAGAGTCGGAGAGGAAGGGCAGCAACCAGGCGCGCAACAATCAAAAGCAGAACAAGGAGTCGAGAGTCGAAGAGTCGAACGGTCGGAAAGACGAAAAGAAAGAAAACGAAAGACGAGTCGAAAGCCGAAAGAACGACAGTTGAGACAGCTGTCGAACAATCAAAAGAACTGATCGAAGAGTCCCAAGCAGACGGGGCGCGGCGAAAGGACAAAGAGAGATTGTCCTGTCCGATGCAGAGACGGAGAGGGAAAAGAGGAGAGGAGAGAACGGCAGAGAACACTGCCTGTGGGAACACAGCGAGATAGAAGGGCGGGCGGGAGATTTGACGAGGTCAGGGACGCAATATTGCGACACTGGCGAGTTGAAGAGCAGCGAAGTGGGCCGTTTTTTGTGGGAGCAAGGTGCAAGGCTCAGTAGTGTAGTAGATACTCACTAGATAGTATTAGGAAATAACCAACAGCAGAGAGGAGGTCCAGTTCTTTTGGTTGTCTTTTGTCGTCTTTTCGAGAAGAGAGTCGTTCTATTTCCACTTGTTCTTTTTGGGGTCAAGTCAAAGTCGATAATACTGATAGTTCAGGTAGCTCAAATAGTTCAGGATTGTTCATTCAATGGCGGTCGCGACGTGCGACGCCAGCAGGTACGGCGCAGCTGGTCATTCGGAGAGAAGAAGAATTGGCGTTGCGGCTGTGGTCAAACAACAAAGAGTGAGGCAAATGCAAAGGACGAAAGAGACGATAATGCAAGAATCACGAAATACTACGAAAAGGGGGAGAAACATGGGAACACGAGACCTGCAAGCCCGCGATAGAGGGCAGGAGCCTGGACATTCAGGAGCGCAGAAAAGAGAAGGGGCGGACGACAAAGCCACGACACGACTGCACAATGGAAAGGGGGCACGACCGCGCGAGAGTGGAATGGGGAAGGTGCGAGGGTGCGACGATGCGCATGGGGTGTTTTTGGCAGGTACGATCCAGGTGGAGAGAGTGTACTTGAGAGTACATACATACTGGTGGACTAGCCCTCGCAGAATATGTCACTTTCCTATCGCTGCTGTATCCATCGTTGCATCATGCCCCTGCAACAGACGGCGCAGCGAAGTGCAAGTGCTTTTTTGGCTCACACCAACTGACAGCATAGCGGTCTTTTAGTGCCAGAAAGATAAAAGGAGGGGGATAAATATAGCGTGGCGAGCTCGTTAGCACAATTGGTGGCTCGTGTTCTGGGTGTTTACTGGACGGCGCGCTGTTAGGCGAGGGTTAGGCTCGTTTCTCCAGTGGGAAAGTCCCCTCTTCAGACTGCGACCAAAAAGGCTGTGCCTGGCTAGTAACCACTGTAAATCCTTCTCCAGCATGTGTGATAAGATCTGGGAAACTGGGTCGCAAAAGAGTGGGCCAGCACCACTGGCTGCGACTGCCTCCCCAATGTCGCTGCCTGCAACAGAGGCCTGTATCAGCAGGCGCACTTCTGACGCGTTACGGAAAGTGCGCTGAACAAAGTGAACAACCTGACACCAAAACGAGTAAGAGCACCGAGAATAGAAGGGAAAATGGGCCTGACAGAGAGCCACTTTGAATACGGACTTTGTTGCATTTTCGGTTGGACGCCTCTTTTCCCATAGTTTGTACCGTGTTTTCTCGGCCCAGTTGGTCGTGTTGTCGTCTACGTCGTCGACTTTCCGTTCCTTCCCAATCAAGAGATCAAGGAGGGGCGGGCCTGTCCCTGCTCCTTCCCTTTTGGCGACTGCTTTCTACTGCGTTTCCGGGATGTCAATTGATTTATTTGATAAAGAGAAAGAGACGGCCAGGGTATTCTCTCTCAAAGCCACCAAAAACAAGTACACGCGGGCCTGCATTGCATGGAAAGGGTACATCGCTCGCATTTTTTTATCTCCTTTTCTTTTTTTTTCTTTTCTTCCTCGGTGCACCGTTCGGGGTTGCGGTGCACCATGCCGATGGAAAAGGAGGGTGGGGGCTGATTAGGTGAGTGCAGATAATGGGTTCCAGACAATACGTGCAATAATGAATACATGACGAGGTTTCAGTCTCAAGCCTAGTACGTACACAGTAAGATACGTCGTACACATAACTTAGTTGAGAAATACTGCCGCACGCTACAAACTTACGTCGTCGTGGAAATGGGAATGAAGAGAGACACAAGAGCGGGAGATTGACCCAGGATTGGGCTAGTGATGATAGCAGCTAGGACCAAGAAAAAAGCAAAGAAGAATGAAATATCAAAGACTGAGACGACCCGCGGAATGGATCTGGCCCAGCGACGAGGTCAAGCGAATGCATCGATGTGTTGGCATGCAGCAGCCTTCCTTTGCTGGCAATTTCTATTTTGGAGTTGAAGTGCTCTTCCTTGATTTGGGAGGTATTTCCAAGATGCAGAGCAGCAACCAGAGGGAAGGTGCGACCTGACAACAGACAAGACCTGACAACGCGACCAGTGCCAAGGTGAAGATACAAAAGTACTCTGTAAAAATGCAACGCCACGAACGAGGCCACGACAGTCAGCCACACGATGAGAGAAGAGGAGAAAGAAGAAATGGAAATGGAAAGGAACGAAAAGAGGCGCAAACAAAAGGAATCGCGCACATGCTTGTAGGGTAGTATTCGGCTGCCATCGCGTCTTTTGAAGGCGTCGTCTTGAATTGGATTGTGCCTTTTTTTCTCTGCCTGTCAATGTCCCAAATACTCCGTATTCTGTAGCGCATTCGCGTTGTCTGACTCTTTTACCCACTAATCTCTACCCACATCCCACTGGAAGAGCGACAGAGAGGGCAGAGATAGCCCTTGGCCGCGTCGCTCGCACTCTTGCATCTCTTGTTAATAAGATTGCGACTGCACAATCAAACCCCTCGGCCTTTGTCCCAAAGAAGAAGGACCGGTCGTTGCTCTTTCTCTTACAGTGAGCAGCCAGCCTGTTTCTGCGCAAATACATACGCTGGAAAAAGAAGAAAAACGCGACTTTCTTCAAAGAGGGAACCAACATGACGAAGCCGATCGTTTATTGTTGCCAAAGATATGCGGAAGATAGAGTAACTGCAAATGGGTACACGCTTGACGATACCGTCGGAAGAGCGCCTGCCTTCTTCCGACTCCTAACTGATATCTGCGGTGCCTTCTTGACCGGGCTATTTGTCACAAAGAGGCAAGAGCGGGTGAGAGACGCGCTGCGCCGTCAATGGCTCCTGCCAGGGCTTGTCTGGCTTGCCTGGCTTGCTCCTGCCTTTTTTTCTGCCCCAATCGTCAATCGTCAATAACCGCTTTGGCCAGACCCATTGTCCATTTTGCTAGGCTTTTATGAGCATGCCATTCAAATGCTGGCCCATTCCCACTGTTAGTGCCTGTCGGAAAGCCCATTGAAGTGGCCCGCCTTGCTCTCCTTTCTCATCTCTTTTCTCTCTCTTTCGTGCTGGGATGTCGTGTCGGATGCCCTGTTTCTGTCAAGCCACCCCTGCTCGAAAAAGAGACTTCGACCAGAGCCAGAAAATGAGAGAGAAAGGAGCTCAGAGAAAGAGAGGGGGAAGGCAGACGCGCTCGACAATTCATTACTCAACTTTGAACTTGAATGTCGTACGTCGTACTACGCCGTGTATTTTCCTTCGCGTGCCACTGCATACCCGGATTTTTTTACAGAGATGTCTCTCTTCATCGTTCATCTTGCCGTGAAGGGTGTACATACATTGTTCACGTCTTGCTCTCCGTACTGTGTTGGGCTGTGGATCTACTCAGTAACACGCCTTGCATTTCTGGCCCGCTCCCTTCAAGGGCCCCAAAACACGTTACAGATACGTCGTAAGTCAAGGGCTCCACAAGTTCAGGTACAAGTCCATGAACAACAGCAGGCGCCGGCCCAAGAAGGAAAGTATCTTCTGCTCTGTTTTTCAGTCTGGCGACACTCCTTGTTAATGCCTTTTGGTGGTTTTGTTTTACGGCGCGGCTCCTCTTAACCAGTCTTTTCTTTCTTCGCATAAGAAACACAACCACAGATGGCAAAGCAACGAAAGCGAGCAAACGAGGCCAATGCTATTGATGTGATACGCTTTGTTAACTTTTCATAGACGAACGGACGGGGTTAAAGCCCTCGTTCAGTGTTCCCCTGCTTTGTTTTGGCTTTTCAATGTTCCAGGCTCGAGATGTCAAGAGATCCGAAATCACATCTAAAAATAAAGTTACTTGCCAGCCGCGTTATGAAAATTCAAAATCAGAAAGCATCAGCTAACCCCACGTGATTGCTGTTGTTCTCCCCATCTGCGAGGGAGAAGTGATTGAATGAGCTAAGGATGGGAAAGAGCTGAAATGTTTGACAAGAGAGAAGAAAGAGCCACGAAAATCAAGATACGAGGTATATGTGACTCGAGGCGGATGTAGGTTGGTGAGGTTAAAGATAGTGAAAATAAAAGAGAGAGAAGAAAGAAGAGAAAAAAGAGAGTAAATCTACACGGCCTTTTTATATTATATATGGCCAGGAGAGGTTATGAGTTGTTGAAAAGAAAGGTACGAGTGTGACCAGACAGGAAGGCACGACCCATTGTCATCGTCGATATTGACGAGGCTGTGATCCATTAGCGACAAGGCTGCACACAAGACGATCTCGAAGTTTGCCAGCCTTTTCTGGACTTGTCCAACCGAAAATTGACAAAAATGCCAGATTATCTTTACCATAATTCTATTATTTCGCGGCACAAAAACAACGGCATTGTTTGAGCTGTGTAGGTGGTCAATGTGGCCGGGCGAATATCGACATCAGGTGCATCGTGAAGCAACAAACAAAATCGAGATATGAGAGCTCAGGGGCGACAGGAAAACAATGCAACAATAAATATGACGATCCAATCACCTTTGTTTAACTTACACCTGACCTTGCGCTCTACTTGGCCGGCTTTGTTGACAAGGCTGAGGGAACAGGTTTTTGCAGCCAATGCCTTTGTGCCACCGACAAAGAGGCCACCAAAATGAACAAACAAAACAGACGCACCGATTATCGTGAACAATGCGCCCGACGCACACAGAATCTACACAAGAACAACAAGGGGAGCTCTTTAGAATATATAAGTATGGCTTGTCCCTGGTCAGGCTCACTTTCGCGATTCTCTCTTTTTAGATCTCACCGACCAACATCGCCGGCCATACCCCCAATCCCCCAAAGCACTGCGGCCAGGCCGTTGAGTAGCTTCCCCTGCCGTTTCATTTGTTTTCTTGTTCTCAGCTTCTGTTGTTTCTTTCTCTCGGCGTCTTTTGGCTTCTGCTTGATTTATTTCTGACATTTTCCGGCGCATACTTTTGTATTGCCTTGTTTTGCTAGTTTCTTGTTTTCTTATTTTCTCCTCGCCGCCTCCATGGCCCTCCCATTCCGTCCCTCTTCAAAGGGCTCCACCAGCCCATCGCCGTCGCATCGCGGGATGCGACAGCCCATTCCACGGGAAGATGCGCCCAAGGGCACTTCTCCCAACATCCGCTCTCAGCGCCGGCGCCGGCAGCGTCGACACGCTTCTTCCGTTGGCTCTGACTCTGCGCAGACCGCATCTACCTCCTCCTCCTCCACCTCGAACCTTCCTCCTATCGGCCATCTGTACTCGTTCCCGCCTTTCCGTGAGAACGACAGTACTTTCCGGCGTCACGCCACCCGTTTCTTTTCCCATGTCACCCGACTTGTCCGTGGCGGCACGGCTCTCCTCTGGCAGACCACCCCGCATCCCGCAAGCCCTGCCACCCCTTCTCTTTCTCTTACTCCTCTCATTACCTCCTCCACTCTACTACCATCCCTCCCATCTTCTCCCGCCCCCTCTCCTTCTACCTCGCTTTCTAGCGGCCATCAAACCCCGCGGCGGCCTCCACCCATCGATCTGACGCTTCACATTGTCAACGATGACGATGTCGGTGACTACGCCAAGGCCATCCGTCTTCCCACGCCCCTTCTTGGTGCCCAGGGCATTCCTACTTCTTACCCCTACGACTTCTGCTACAATGCAGACATGGCTCTGTCAACACCCATGCTTGTGTTTCCTACGATCGACTGCGGTAGGCCGTGCTGTGGCAGCCACTAAACCGTAGCTCTCAGTTTCGCGTTTCGTAGACGTAGAAAGGACTTGCGGCTACCATACAGCCAAAAATTGCGTAGATCAATGAAATGAACAAAGGTGAGGATTGGATCCCTGCTTGTCTGTACCTGCTAGCTGGAGCTGGACTGGCCACTTACAGGTGAAGTTATGGATAGACTGCACGGCATTTATATCATAGAGGGTACACCAAGACTGAATAAAAGTACTTCTAAAAAGAAAACAAAAACTGTTCCAAAAGAAACCGAATACTTACATGATGCAGAAAATATTCGAAAATGTAAATGCACAGGATTTTATAATCGAAGAGGCGTCGACCACGTCGACCCAGCCGTTCTGAGACTTTCTCAGCACGCTTGATCCTGGATCTGGGCCGTACCTTTGCCCTCACATCGATTTCAAAGACGAGGGCGGTGAGCAGCTTTGTCGTCCACTCCAGCCGCCTTTCTGTTCTTGTTTTCTAGACGAAGAAGGGCGCAGATACCATATCCAACCGCACAGATGCTTCTCAGCCTGCCCCGAACGATGCCACTGCATGATAGGCCATGGTGCCAAAACAAACAAAAGTCTCTTATCGTCAGATTGGAAACACTTTAGTGCGTCGACCTTTACAGACTCGGCAGCCCATAGTCTTCAACAATGGACCTAACCGAGTATCGTTCACGTTCGCATCAATTGATGGTCAATATTAAGAGAGCGTTTGCAATGAACATTACTATTGCTACAAAAAAGAAAGTGTATATATGACATGAAAAGATCGTAGGCTATCGACAAGTTATGACAGCTTTTTATACATGAAAGAATGATTTGATTTTGTTTAATTTTCTTTGGATTTTGCCTCCTAGCCTTCAAGCAGTGTCCAGGATCACAACCTCAGCGTCGGCACCACCAATGCTCTCAACCGTCAGCTTGTCGCCGGCGTTGACAAGATCAACAAAGGCACCGTCACCCTCGTCCAGGATGGCGTCTTCACGGCCGTCCAAGCGAATGCGGGCACCGGGGCCGCCGTTGGCCTGGTGCTTGGTCGTCATCGGCAGGTGCACAAACACCTTGCGCTTGTTGGCCTGCGTCACAACACCGGGCTGGCCCAGGCCGACCGTCCAGGAGGCCGTCTTCTGGGGTGCCAACAGGGTCGCGCCCATACCGAAATCAGCATGGATGGGAATGGTGCCGGGGATCTTGGGCACGGCGGCCTTCTCCTCAGCAGCCGTGGCATCGGGACCGGCAGCGAGCGGGCTCAGAATGTTGACAAACTCGCCCTTCTCAGCGGCAGCACGCTTGGACTCGTCGTTGAAGTTGGCCGTGTGGTAGTTGGGCGGCAGACCGCGCTTCCATGGCACAGCCCAGATCTGCAGGAAATGTACAGTGTCCGTCTTGTGCTCGTTGAACTCGCTGTGTGCAATGCCTGTGCCACCCGTCGTGAACTGCACGTCGCCGCGGCTCACCCGGTAAAATTGGTCCGAGTTGGCTCCCTCCTCCTGGCCCTTGCGGACCATGGAGTCACGGTGCGTCAGCTCGCCCGAGATGCCGTAGCTGAAAATCTCAAAGTCGTGGTGCGGGTGTGTGGGGAAGCCCGTCTGCGGTGCCACGCGGTCCTCGTTGAGCACGCGCAGCGAGCCGAAGCTGCTGTATTTGGGGTTGTACCAGTCAGCAAAGGAGAATGAGTGGTATGTGTTGAGCCAGCCGTGGTTGGAGTGGCCGCGTGTCGACGAGCGATGCGGCTTGATGGTGGCATGGGGCAGGCGGTGGGCAGCTGCCGCCGCGTTGGCGACAGTAGAAGCAGCAGCTCTGGCGGACATGTCTGTTGTCGTTGTAGAGGGAGGAGGAGAAGAAGAGAAAGAGGCGGGGGTGTTTGCGGAGATGTTGGCGGTTTTTGTTGCTTTAAAGCTGATCAACTGTACTAGTCTGCTTTAGTGGGATGCGAGCTGTTGAGGTGAGCTTGCGTTTGTTGTGTCTGTTGTTTGTTTAAAATCTATTCTCCAATTGCTTGGTTGTTTGTGATTTTGATGATGAGATCTGAGAAAAAAGCAGAAACCAACGACCCGGAAGGCGACTCCTCCTTTTATAGATCTCGTCCTTTAGATCCAGACTCGTCGAGAAGCTGCTCGCCACTCGCTTTTTGATCGACGATGCTAAACAAAGCTGCCAGCACTTTTAGTCGTTTCGTGGTCATCACCACCATTCAAGCTGGGGCTGGCCCAATTAAGCTTCTGTAAGTCTCTGTAAGCATAACGAAATAATCTCAGAAGATACTAACGAGTACCGCTGCAGCTACTAGAACAAGCTGTTGGGTGGGCGGGAACTGGCCGAAACTGGTCCAATTGGTCAAACATGGCTGGAGTCCACTAATTGCCTCAGCTTCACCACGCCGAAAATGCACCTTATTGTCCATTTGTCCAGTATGACAGCAAAATCGCTGGCAGCAGGCTGTGGATCTCCATGGAAGCATACTCGAAAATGCCCCCGGCGGACATCGGCGCGGCTGTCGTGATTGGCTAAACAGGCGGCTAACGCCTGCAGCTATTACTTGATGCTGACAATCGCATTTGACGAGCGACTTTTTCAGCTGACAAAGGCCAGTAAGCGTGATCTGATTGGCTGGTGAGGTGTTAGCGCTTTCCATGCGGCGTGGTACATTTATTTGCACGCAATCTTGGCTGGATACTATGTACCTCGGATTGCAACGGCTTTTCTCTGTCTCTCGAGTGCTCGAGTGTCACTAAGTGTGACACAAATCGTCGGATCCGACGCATGAAAGGTGCTGATTGGGACAAGCTGTCAAAGGTAAAAATAACTGTGTAAATTCAAACGTGCAAGTATCCTGAAGGGTCGCCTGAAGGGCCGCCTGCAAGGCTGACCAGGAAACAAATATGAGTATGCCAAAAACAACATGTGCCAAGGATGGTAACCAAAAGAAGTATGCCAAAACAAAACTATTATGCGCCACTGTCCAAGAGCAATGATGATGAAATATGTGAGTGAGAAACAAGGCAGAAATAAAGACAAAAACGCCAGCCCATCAAAGTACAATATCAGTATGCCGTGCTGAGCACAGGGCATGTTGTTCAGAGGCTCCGGGGCGCTCTGTTCATCTTCTCTAAGCTGTAGAACAAGGCACAGCCAGAAGAAGGACTGAGAGATATGAGGTTGGGGAACGGCCGAATCTCGACCTGATTAGACTGTGCCGTAGGACGATGCCTGGCCGTTGGTCGCCGTGCCAATAGTGGGCTTGACGCTGCGCTTCGGTGCGTACAGACGGAACTGGAAGAAGATCACAAGGTCCTCGACGATAGTGCCGAGCGAGCCCAGAAGCCAGGGCAGCGCGTTAAGAAGGTACTTTTTGTCCTGGGAGTAAGCCACCAGACTGGCACCGTAGGTGAAGTTGCCCGTCAGCGACAGCAGGAAGAAGAGCAATGCAAGGCCTTCACATGACTTCTCGCGGTAGTTCTTGACAATTTGCGGGATGCGAGCACACAGGTAGAACACGGCGCTGAAGTAGCCAAGAACCAGGCCGATCTTGGCGTAGACGTCGTCCTCCTTCGGCACAGGGTCGGCATCAACAGGGTCAGAGCCGTCCCATGCGCCCATGCGGTACGACGCAAAGTAGCCCAGCGCACCCACAATCCACACAGCCACCAGGCTCAACGTGTTATGCAGCCACGGGTTGCTGTCGGGTGTCTCGTCTTCGCCAGTTATGATGCGGCGCAGGGGATCCAGGTTGGACTCGGAGCGGCGGGTCGAGTGGCGGCGGTGCGAGCCGGGAAGGCCAATGCTGGAGCTGCGGCGGCGGGCCAGAAGCGGGCTGTCGTCCTCGTCCTCCTCACCGCCCTCCTCGGGGAACACCTCCTCACTCACGTTATCGTCATCGTGGCTTCCGTCGGTGCCTGCCACAGCCGTGGACGAGCTTCGCCGCCGCGAGCGGCCCTGGCGCAGAAGGCGGTCACGGCGGGCCGTCTTTGCGTTGTAGTAGAGGCACTGGGTAATAAGGACGACATCGGCGAAACAAAAGTAGCAGGCAAGGGCAACGGCCGTCGGTGCGAGGCCAGTCCAGAGGGCGCCCGAAAGGTTGGTGACGTCGCCGAGCAGCCAGACAAAGAGGAAGGCCATTGACAGGCCGTCGGCGCTCTGGCTCTTGTAGTTCTGGATCAGTTGGGGAAGCTGTTTGTCACGTATGTCAGTAGAACGTCACGCCACGCATTTGGATCAAGCTCAAGCAAACTCAAGCACCTACCAATAGACAGATCCATGCCGCCAAGCTCACGCTGCCAAATATACCCGAGAGCGCATCCTGGATGGTCGGTTCTGGCTGGGCACCCCTCGTCTGGAGAGCTGTGGCAGCGATAGCCGCGGAGCGGGCAGCGAGGTTGGCAGCTGCTGGTACGCGAAATGCCACCATGGCGGCAGCTGTGGTTGAGGATGTGAAGATGTAAATTCGTGTCGACTGTGTCCTCCGAAAAAGGAAATCAGAGGAAAGAGAGGAAGGAAGGCAGGGAAGGCAACACGCGGGGTGGAAGACAAGAAGCTTAGGCGCCGGGAGCTCGAATGACGAAAGTGGAAAGGGCGAGCGAGCAATTGTTGCAGGCCCCAGAGGTAGGTGCAGGCCGGCCGCTGTTGCTCTTGAGATGGAAAGGAAAGAGCGCGGGCGCGACACAAAAGGAAGTTGCGACGGAGGCCGTACGTTTGATGTGACCGGTATTCGGGGCGTTGGGAGGGAAAGAACGACAGGTTTGCTCCCCGGTTCTTTCACAGTAATACAAATTTAGGAGCGAGTACGTCGTAAAAAGCTTTGAGTCAAAGGGAGAAGAGGAGAAAAACGGGCTTGTGGCGATGCAAAGCGTTATCGCGTGCCAAAAGCGCACAGGGGCCAAGACAAAGATAAGAGATAGGATGACAGCCTCAAACGCAGGGAAAAATCCAAGAGGGCAGGACCGAAGTGGCTCCCTCAGCGGACCTGGGGATGCCTTTTCGGGGCTAGCGGCGGCCAGGCTCAATCAGGAAATTCTATACAGTGACTTTTATCTACGCACTGTACAACGTCACGGGATGGACCGACTGCTACAGCATCTGATCCTGCAGCGATATTGCCGGCGAAAGACACGAAAAGAAAAAAAATTGTTCACGAGACGTCTCACTCCTGTGGGAGAGGCTGCCACGACTCCAAATTGAAGCCAGCCACATCCTATCGGGGTCAGCCTCTTTGGATCAAAGCAGTGGCTATTTTCGGCGACACTGGAGACTGCCCGGTACACCAAGACACGCGCTTTTTGCAGGCGAGCGCACAGTGCGCTATGTACCCTTCCCGCACGTGTATTAGCGCCGCTCTCGCTCAGGGTAGCCTACACTGCAGACTGCAAGGCACAGCTGTTGTTCCTCTAGCAACTCTCAGGGCAGGAGCTATCGGCAGCCAGTCATGCAACAGCGGGTAGCAGCTTCTGTAACAAGACTCTAGAGCTATCAGCTCTACCTTTTGCAAGTTTTGAAGGAAGCGACGATCTGACGAGCGCATAATAAAAGGCAAGAGCTCCCCGGTAAATTGATACAAAAGGAAAGCGCTTCCCGTCATATCGTTACGTGCGCGAGGCCAGCCTATTGCCGTTTTCTAGAGGTCTTTGCATCCCGCTCGATTTCTTCCTGCCTATCACTTTCTCCCACTTTCATCCCATCTTCAGCCTCGGATTACAGATTCGACGTCACAACTCACAAGCCCTCGCAAGCAATCAGACGAAACAGCTATACAACTGCATTTCAACAAGCCCACACACCTCTTCTTACATCATGAAGTTCTCTGTGCCTCTGTTGGCAGGCGTCGCAGCTCTGCCCAGCGTGGCAGCTTGGGGAGGTAAGAAATATAGATGATGTTGTGTTTGGTGGCATTCGGTCGTGAAACACCGACTGCTTGCCTTATTATGTACATGAGTATGTCCAGAAGTCCTCTTACTAACTGTATCCTCACCGTCCCCCAGGCTTCGGTCACATCACCATCGCCTACGTCGCCAGCAGCTTCGTCAAAGACGAGACAGCGACCTACTTCCAGACCCTGCTCCGCAACGAGTCCTCTGACTACCTCGCCAACGTCGCCACCTGGGCAGACAGCATCCGGTACACCAAATGGGGCCACTTCACGGGTCCCTTCCACTTCATCGACGCCAAGGACGACCCGCCTTCCAGCTGCGACGTCATCATGGAGCGCGACTGCAAGGCCGAGGGCTGCGTCATCTCCGCGCTCCAGAACTACACGTCCCGCTTGATTGATGCCGACGGCCAGTTGCCGCCCTGGGAGCATGAGCAGGCGGCCAAGTTTGTCGTCCACTTTGTTAGCGACCTGCACCAGCCGCTGCACACGGAAGACGTCGCTAAGGGCGGCAACGGCATCCACGTCAAGTTTGATAACAAGTTCCTGAACCTGCACCACGTGTGGGACACAAGCATTCTCGAAAAGCTCGTGGGCGGCGTGCGGGGCTCACCGTACGGCGCGGCACAGAAGCTGGCGGACCAGCTGGTGGCGGACATTCGCAGCGGCAAGTTTGCCTCGGAGAGCAAGAGCTGGCTGGACGGTGTCAGCCTCAAAGATGTGGAGGGAACGGCGCTTATCTGGGCTCGCGAGAGCAATGCATACGTCTGCACGCATGGTAAGTGGAGTGGCGGGATAGCAGAGAACAACGTCAGGACATTTTCTACTCTTGGCAACGGTCAGCTAACCTCTTTCCTCTCTTGTTTACAGTCCTTCCCCAGGGACCTAAGGCGATCGTGGGCCAGGAGCTTGGCTCCAGCTACTACGACGACGCAGCACCGGTTGTCGAGATCCAGGTGGCGCGGGCTGGCTACCGCCTCGCAGCCTTCCTGGACCTGCTTGCTGCCAAGATTGGCACGAGCAAGAACCAAGTTGGCGAGTTGTAAACGGGGACATGTTTATTGTTTCCTGTAAGAGTCAGAGCGGGTTAGGGGAGACAGCATCAGAGTGTTTGTACATGTTATGGAGTCAGTGATGATGTGGCTATGTGGTTATGGGTTAACGACTGTTACTTTGCTGTTTTCTGTCTGCTGTTTGTTTATGTTATCTTTTCATCTGCTTCATGGAATGAGAATGATAAAATCATGGGTTGTGACGATACTTGTTTTATGCATGAGAAGCCCAAATTTCAATATCGATATGTAGTATGTCTGTTTTCCGTTCCTGCTAACCTGGTCAGTAGTATGATGCTATGAAACTGCTGCATGTGCTGATCACCACGTTGATCGACAAAAGGGTCGTGAGAAGGTCTTGGTAGGGTTTTGGGGGTCATTCAGATCGGATGAAAGTGGAACGCAATGTACTCGCCGAGGGTAGAGTCGCATGTATTTTGTACGGAGTACGACGTAGTGTGCAGGGCTATTATGGCTCTTTTCAAAGTGCCAAGATCGGGTGAAAGCGATGAGGTTGCGTTTGTGAGGTGTCGTTGATGTTTGGATGTTCTGTGTCCATGTCACAATTCGGCGATATGCCTTCTATTATTATTCTTGGTATTATTTCTTGATATTGCTTTCGTCCGGGCTCGTGAACAAGATGGACGAGAAGTCGGAGATCGGCACGACCAAGTTTTCGCATTTTACCAACCTTCGACTAAAGAAACTTTTCTTTGCATCCCTATTGCTCTCGTCGTTTGTGCATGAGACAGCAATGCACCAGATCAGGAGAACATCAGAGCATCCTGTCGACGATAAACGCCCTGCCTTGGACAAGCCCTACGGCTAAGACGGCACCGACTGTGTGGGTGAGATCTTACGGAGCTTGATGGAGCTTGATGGAGCTTGATGGAGCTTGATGGATCTTGACATTTGCTTGACATTTGTCTTGTCGCATCGCGAGAAGGTACAACAGCCACCATAAGGAAACACAAGCGTCGAGAAAACACAAGGAACAAGTGAGAAGAGACAGAAAGGAACGCTGACTGACATCTGAGGTGGAAGTTCGTAGTTCCCTCGAGTCCATCAATAGGGGATTACCCAAAGAGGACCCCAAGGAGGAGCTGTGTCAGAGGTTTTGGAGCTCTTTTGGTGGGGAGTGGCTCATCAGTGGGTAGAGGTCGATTCGGCGGTGGAGGGCTGAGGCCTTTCAAACTGGAGACTTGTGACATTGCCAAGGGAAATTACGACGGGGAAACAGACGGAAACAGATGAAGCAGCAGGCAAGATGGGGCCCATTTACAAAATGAGAGAGAGAGAGAGAGAGAGAGAGAACGATCTGAAGCAGGGAAGGGTCCGAGGATTGGACGGCGAAAGGAGCAAAAAGAAAGAGACAAGAAGAACAATGTCAACTGGCAGGAAAACTTGAGGAGAGAGCTGGAAACATTGGAAACACTGTTTCAGGGCTTCCAGCCAGGGGGACCAGGGAGAATGGTGTTTTATGTAAATGTTTTGAGTGAGGCAATGGAAGAGATGAGAAGGAGGAGGAAGTACGATTACGGGAACCTAGAAGCAAAAGGGACGAAAGAAAAGGGCGTTTCATGTCGGTGTACTTTGGCCTGGCCACCCGAACTCGATACATTTTAACGACAAGGTAGGTGAGAGCGACACAGGCAGCAGCAAAATGCGATAAAGCCTGTGGGAAGATGAGTATGGACGAATGGAATAACAGGGAAATAAGAAGAAAGAAAAGGCCAAGGGGGGGAGAGAAAGAAAGAAAAAGAGCCTCAACAGGCACAGGGTCACTCTGGCTACACCGCATAAACGCGCGCACGCAGGCTCATGGGATCGCCGCGTAGAGACGGGAAATAGAGGCTCAGTGTCAATCATAGGATGTAAAGCATTATCTCAGTATGATGGATGCGATTTATCTATCGGGTCTGGCGCTTCGTTGACCAGAACGCATGATGTTTGAGCACATCATCCTCTCGTTATCTGCTCTGTCCTTCTGATTTTCCTGGACACGATATACCAGATGTGCGATATTTTTCTAGTGAGCCAGACCCAGCTGTATGAAATCGTTGCACTTCGTGCCTCGTGATGATGTCGTGATGCATGTCTTGTAATCTTCATTTCCTTTTTCGCCGCCTTCTTTTCTAATTTTCGTTCTTTCTTTCCTGCTCACATCTATTTGATTGTCTTCCACAACCTGCTTCACCACTTTCGTCCTCGTAATTCGTACTCTTCCTTTCCTTCTCACCTTCACTTCCCTTCTCCTGAGCGCTTACGGAGTACTTGTGTGTCCACAAACTCTGGTCGAACATGTCTCATCGACGCTCAGGGTGCGAAACCCAACGCGCCTGAGGCCCCTGGTTCCAGGCCCCTGGTCGTGCCACTGTGCGGCCCAGCCGCTCGCGTGTCAACATTGACAACATGCTCTATCGTTCGTATTTGCTCCTAACAAGCCCCTAAAATTCGTTTAAATCCCTCCAAAAGACCGCTAAGATTACTACGAGTATGGTCGCTCAGCACGCTAAAGACCCGCTGTAAGCTGTCCTGACAGGTGCGCGGTGCACCTGGTAGCTCCTTCCCCCTGATCTGCGCCAGAATTACACGCCGCCAGCCAATCGCAGCTTCCCAAACTTTAAACTAGTGGGGCTGTTCCAGCACCTGCCTCGCGAGCCTTGCTACGAGGTCCCTAGTGCCCGGTGCAGGTAAAGAGGCATAGTACGGGGTATGTTTACAGACCACGAGCACAACCCCTGCACCTTCCTGGTCAACCTCTAACAGTTCAAGCCGCACCGACGTCAAGCGAAAACAATGCAGCACCAAAAATTCAGGGGTCTTTTCAACCTTTTCTCCATTCTTCTCCATAGAAAGCCACCCACCACGACTCTCCATCACCAGTACGTTCGTATCCCGGAACACGGTCTACCTACAAAGGGCAAAAGACGGCAAAATGACGACCCTCACCCGATGGACACGGCCGTTCGGGCGATGTCCCCAGCAACGACTCAACTTCAACAAGGAGGCATGCTGACCAGGTTGAGAGTCAGTGAGGATCTAGTCGCTGTTTGCAGCCCTGTGCCGTCTTTCCGTCGCCGCTGCTCTTGCCCTGCGCCTCATGATCGCCATAGCAGGTGAATCGTTTTGTTCTGTTCGCCTGTTCGCCTGTTCGCCTGTCCGCCTGTCCGCATGCTCGCCATGTCCGCATACCTGGACACTGGCAGACTGGTTCAGTATGTTCGTACAGAGCACGTCTGTCGTTCCAAGATCGGAGCAGCACCCCCTTTGCGACCTTTTCGACGGATCCCTGTGCAACTCTTCTTTCTGTCCCTCGTTGATGCACGGCCTCCTAGTTCCGTCTCTGCTTTTTTGCTGGTTTTCGTCTTGTCTTTTGAGGGCCTTGGGGGCTATCTGTTTGCCATCGATGCCATTGATCTTTGACTTTGCATACATCGTCACGTACTGACGTCGTCACTGATACACTTTGTGCCCTACAGGATTGCAGGATTCTGGAGAGCATACTCCGTACTTGCATGGCGAAAATCAATGCCCCAGCCCCGAATCCCCGACAACGTCCAGCTCCTGTCTGTCTTTCTCTCCCTCTCTTTCAGATTCACCCTCCCATGATTACAACCCTACCACACTCCGTCCTCTTCCTCCAATCCTCCTCCGCACCCTGCCGTCCCAGCCGTGAAGTGAGCCTCCTGCCCCTGGCCTGGCCTCAGAAGTCCAGAGAAGCAGCAACTCGGAAACTCGCTGCACTCCGTACAGCCTTGTGTGCCCTTTTTGCTCCTTCCGTTTCTTCACTAGTGTGGTTTGGCTTTTGTGGCTTTGAGTTTTGACTTTGACCGTTCTCCTGGGACGCCCCTGCACGATCCTGGGAAATCCTGATGGTAGGCCAGCACAGTCACTTCTCTTGACTCTTTTTGTCTGTTGCTGTCTGCTCCTGTCTCTTCTTTTCTTGTGCGAGTGGGTTTGTTGGAGTGGAGAGTAGTGAGTCGTGAGGGCCGCGGACGCAGCCGACCCTCACCACTTACCCCCCGGTCGCCCACTTACACCCACTTACACGACCTGCACCCACGGCACCATGGCCCACGATGCTCCGCTTTGGCGCCAAGCTTCGGCCCACGCACAGCCAAGCCTGCACCAGGCCTGCAGCCCCTTCCCCTCGACAAGCTTGTCAAACCTTGTTGTGCCTGGCATCGTCTCGTCGTCGTCCCTGGGATATAAAGACAAAGGCTTGGCTCTCCTGGTTTTTTCTGTCTCCCTTCTTCTTTCCTTCTCTTCTTTTCTTTTCTTCTTCTCCATCGAGAATCAACTTGCATCGCACTTTTCCATTCTTTTTGTTCGCTTTCGTCTTTCCTTTCTTTCCCAAAAACTTTCGCTTCTTGTTTATTTTGAACTGCAGGACTGTGTTCCATTCTATCACTCTTTTTTACCAAACAAACCAACTCGAAAAATCAAGAAGCTTGCCTTTCCAGCATCACCTCTTTTTTTCGTGTTTACTTTTATCAGAATCTCTTCTTTTACTTGCTAGTCAAGCAGTCATCCGACATTCTTTACCTTCTTTACCTTTTCATCTTTCTTCTTCTTTTTCCTCGGTCCGGTACCACCTTTTTTCTCCTCACTTTGCTCAGTATTTTCCTCCCTTTTTCACATCCCATCCTATCCTTGATCTTCACTTGTCCGATCCGTCGATCGCCAACCACAACATCCCAACATAAACATACCAACCAGGAAAAAAAACCACCTCAGTCTCTACCTTTTTCTACTTCCACACCCCCCAAACCAACCATCAAGATGATGTTCAAGTCTGCTCTCGTCGCTCTCGGCAGCATTGCCGCCCTTACCGAGGCCACCGCCATCAAGCGTACGCCCACCGAGCTTGACCCCAAGGTCGACAAGCGTGCCAGCAACACCTGTCTCAACTCCAACGCCGTCCAGACTGGCAGTGCCGCCACTGGCCAGGTCAACGATGTTCCCTCTGGTGGCCAGAGCAACTCGGAGACCGACACTGCCAACTTTATCAACTTCTGTTCGGGCAACACCCTGACCAACGGTCTGCAGATCAAGACCGGTTCCTGCAACGGTGTTGGTAAGTCACACACTCCCCCTTTTTTTTTTTTTTGCGACCACTTCTCTTCTTTCCTATGTCTCGTTTCCCCCCTAACACACCCAGTCATGGGCAAGATCCCCGCCACCACCAACATGGTCTCCACGGTCATCACCAACCCCAAGCTCAACGACAACCTGGACGAGCTGACCACCTTCAACGTCACCCTGAACGTCGCCAACCTCGACCTAGGCACCTTCACCAACGCCACCAGCACCTACTACTCGGCGCCCCAGGACCTGCAGAACGACGGAAACATCATTGGCCACACCCACGTCACTATCCAGGATGTCGGCAACTCGTTCCAGTTCACCACCCCTCTGGATGCTACCCAGTTCGTCTTCTTCAAGGGTATCAACGATGCTGGTAACGGCCAGGGCACCGTCACGACTGCCGTTACTGGCGGTCTTCCTGCTGGCAATTACCGTGTCTGCTCCATGTCTTCGTCGGCCAACCACCAGCCGGTGCTGATGCCCGTTGCCCAGCGCGGTGCCCAGGACGACTGCCGCTACTTCACTGTCGGCGGCAGCGGCAGCACCACGACCAACAACGCCGGCGATGGCAGCACCAGCACGGGCAGCACGACCAACAACGCCGGCACGGGCAACACTGGCAGCACGAGCATCAGCAGCAGCGCCAGCAGCAGCGCCAGCAGCAGCGGCAGCACGGGCAGCACGACCAACAACGCCGGCACTGGCAACACTGGCAACACTGGCAGCACGAGCAGCAGCAGCACGAGCAGCAGCAGCACCGCCAGCAGCAGCACCGCCAGCAGCAGCGCCGCCACCACTTCCAAGTCGGGTAAGAAGAAGAAGCAGCCCTGCTCTGGACCCTCCTCCAAGTCGAGCTAGGCCTCTGCTAACGCCGCCACCGCTGCAGCCAACAACAGCACCACGTCTGGTTCCACGTCGACTTCGTCGTCTTCGGGCGCCGTCGGCGGTATTGCCGCGCCCGCCGTCACCGACTCGGGCAACCCCGACCGCCCCTTTGAGGTCAACGGCGACACCTTTGTCAACAAGTCGGCCGCCATCCAGCGTGCCTGCTCCATCCAGAACAACCTGTGCGCCAACGCCGTCAACTCGGGCAAGGCCTCGGGCTTCACTGTCGGCGACTGCAACACCCAGGAGGAAACGTGCAACGCGCAGTAAATGTCTTGTCTTGGCGGAGTGTTGACGTGAGTGTTGACGTGAGACGTGAGTGTTGTCCGTGAGTGCTACTCTTTGCAAGAGTAACACGCTCCACAAGTGTATACTACTATGACGACTGTTTTTTTTTCTCTCTTCCTTTTAATTTCTGTATTTATTTCCCTTTGTGTTTGTGTCATGTTTTACACCATTTTATCTCTCTTCATCCCGATGATAAAATGTGTGTGTATCAGTTGGTTTTCTTTTGTCGAAGTCGAGAGGTTTTTGGATAGGATCCAGGGATATCTTTTACAATCTATGAAAAAGGGCATAGCGGTTGACTTTTGCAAAGAGTTTTCTGAGGATGGAAAAGGTCGCTCTTGAGATAGCAGAGTGCAAAACCAAACGAAGAAATCAAGAAAGTCAAAAGTTTTTCCCGTACAAAATTCTTCAATTATCTTAAACAAATTCTGTGCTTTTTGCTATGACATGACTTGCATCCGTGACCCGACTGCGACTGTACTAGGTATGCAAGAGGCCTGTCGTGAAATTGCAGACGAGCCGAAGTCTGGGCTACAGGCACAGAGAAAGAAGGACAACGGTAACGGTTGTCTACGTTGTACACTCTTTTTGCCCCCTTTCGCCCCTTTTGTATCCCCTGTCATCTCCTTGTGCTTGTGGCCCTGTACATTGTACTCTCTGTATCAAAGCCTGCTCTGTATGTCCACTGCAGGAGTCTTTTTTATTCGGCTGAAAAAGGCGTTCGGACAGCTCAATCATGTTGTACATGAAAAGAGAGGATACCACGGCTGCCGACCGTTTGATGCGAAGGCGTTACAGAGTGGGACTGCATAGATCCAGATATAAAATATATCGTACACCAAAAGAGATTAAATTGCGGGAGACGGCCGACGGCAGACGTGACAAGATTTGATATTCGGGGGACTGCTTCATTCCATCTTTGCTTTTTTTTTTTTCTGCTAAACCTTCTTTGGTGGACTGTCTTTCTCTGTTTGCATATCGTCAACGTCAAACTCACCGCCGGCAGTGCATCCATAGACGGAGTCAGAGAGGACGTGCAGGCAAAAGTTTCGGCCATAACCCAGATGGACGTGGTATCAGGACATGCCGACGCCCCACCCCTAGCCGGGCAAACAAACAAAAATCAAGAGTGAGTCGTTGGACAAAGGATGAAGGCGAGATCCGTAAAGGGTAGAGGACAGAAAAACGTAGAAATAAAAAAATAAAAAGGCCGAAACAGAGAAACAGAACAGACTGAGACCATTTCCACAGTAAAGAGTAAACATAAACGGCGGGGCCCTTGTCTCGGCATCGGAGAGTTTTGCTTGGGTGGTTCATCGACGAGTGTCTCTCATCTCTTTCCGTCAACGGCAAGCTTTTATATTGCTTTTCCTATCGAAAAAAAGCCGACAGAGTCTGTGTTTCCTTTGTACTTGCTGTGTCGCCCTGTACGGAGTGCCTCTTGTATCTCTCAGAAGGAGCCTGCTTTTGATAAATAAAAATAAAAATGGACTCCTCAGATAGATGATATTGCCGGTTGAAAAGAGTATATATGACCAGAAGCCCTACTCTTGATCCTTCCAATATCAGACCAGGCCAAGTCAGAATTCTTCTTTCTCGACCACTCGACAGTCTCTCATCGCCAGCTTCTCGTACTCTCATTTATATTGTCCATCGTTTTAATTCTGTGCCATTACTCTCAACCTCAACCATCATGAGATTCCAGTGGTTGGCTGCCGGCGCTGCCGTGGCCCTTGTTGCCCTGCCCGTGGCTGCCTCGCCTGCCCGCCGCGCACCTTCGCTCTTTAGGAACGACGATGACAACACTGTCCATGACAACAGACTCCGCAAGAACAACAACCACGCCAAGAAAGATTATCGTCTGTCTGTTCCGACGGCCGAGACTAAGACGGCGACAGGCGTGGGACCTGTGACGGAAGAATTGACGGTGACGACAACGACGACTGTCACTGGTGAGCCGAGCACCTCGTCGACTTCGGCTTTGACTTTGACTTCGAGCTCATCTTTGTCCTCGACCTCAACCTCGACCTCAACCTCTGGCTGGAGCTGGAGTGATTTCGGCAGCTCTGTTGCGAGCAGCTCGTCCACCGCCTCGGCTGATGCCATCAGTGGGACGTCCAGTGAGTCTTTTTCCACTTTCCGTATTCTATTTGTTCTCCACTAACGTATGAAGCCACGCCCATCTTTGGCTACAGCACTGATGCGGTGTCCTCGACGTCGACACTGCCGGCCATCTGGTCGTACCAGCCAGGCCCGGCGCCCAACACGACGGTGATTGTTGCCCACACGGCGACGATTGCCCTGTCATCGTCGTCGTCGATAACTTCTTCGTCTGCTTCGTCTTCGTCCGTCTCTTCTTCATTCGTCTCTTCCTCGTCCCAGTCCGAGACGACGGTGACTGAGTTTACGACCATTACGACCATTACGCTCCTGACAACTGTATCTACGTTGACCACTGTGAGCCCGTCGTCGTCGGCTTCTTCATCTTCTTCTTCTTCTCCATCTTCATCTCCATCTCCATCTACCTCTACCTCTACATCGACTGCTCTCGCACTCTCTGGCACACTTTCGAGCACCTCCATCGACACTTGCTACAAAGGCACGCCTACTGCCTCGCCGTCGGCGCCGCAGTCCTGGTCGTCGACGTACTACTCGCCCGTGCCCAGCGGCTCGCCGTCGCGTATTCCCTTTTCTTCCTCGTCGGCGCCTCGCTGGCCTAACACGACAAGCAGCTCGACGGCTTCGTCCATCAACCTGTCGGATGCCACTTTGACGTCGAGCATCACTACATTGTCATCCTCGTCGTCGTCGTCGTCGTCTTCATCATCTGCTACTGCTTCGACTGGTGCTGTGCAGCCGTTCTTTAACGTGACTTCATCGGTGTCTTCCTCAGCACCTGCTTCTTCGTCTATTCCTTTGTCGACGGGAGTTTCTTCGTCGGCGGTAAGTAGCTCTGCGGCCCCCTCCAGCTCTGTCTTGAGCAGCCCATCTGTTATCCTCTCGTCGTTTGTGTCGCCGTCGCCTCCGGCTTCGGTCACACTTTCGGCTTCTTTGTTGGTGCCGTCGTCTATCCCTTCGTCAGGCCCGCCGTTTATTCCGTCTTCTGGGTTCCTTTCGTCGCTGCTCTCGTCGAGTGCTACGTCGTTCTCGCCCACCCCGTCGCTGAACACGTCCGGCATCCCGACATCCTCCTTCGTACCCTCGCTCAATGTCTCGTCTTCTTTTATCCCACCCTCGATTCTTCCCTCCATTAACATTTCGTCCATTCTGCCGTCGTCTCTTCTTCCACCTCTGCCCTCGTCCCTTTTGTCTCTATCTACACTGCTGTCTTCTCTGCCATCGTCGCCTCCCTCTTCGATGCCATCTCCTCTCCCCTCGTCTGTTCCATCTTCTGTTCCCTCTTCTGTTCCCTCTCCATCTTCTCTTTCTTTGCCGCCTCCTCCGCCTTCCTCGTCTGGTCCCGCACCTTTGTCTCCCACTTCTTCTCCTTTGTCGCCGTCCTCCTCCTCGACCTCGACTGCCTGGGCGCACTCCCAGTTCAACGACGCCGGCGATCGTCCTGCTACTGATCTACCAACCAGTGACGCCTTCACGCCGGAGCCGCTGCCCACCAAGACTGGCGGTCTCTTCTGGTAGATTGTGCAGTTGAGCCGCCCTGAAATATCGTGGTAATAGATGCTGTCTTTCTCATGAAAGAACGTTTATATTTGCCACTAGATGCAAAAGCTTAGTAGAGCATTGTTGTGCTGGGTGTGAATCAAAGGGAGGCAACTGGTCACGCGGAGGGAGGAAAAAAAGCTGTGCCGCGGAAACGACAATGTATCTCATCGCTGCTCTCCCGAATTCTTGTCTTTCTCAATAAAAGTTGTTTCCCTGATCAAAATCTGTGTATTCCAAGTGCTCTGGCATATATGCCTTCATGAAACTAGGTACAAGTCCCCAACGTAGTGTATGTAGACGGTACGTAATACAGCATGGTCCATCGCGCACTGTATGGCGTATTGTCTACAGCCTCGCCTCGGCCGCCTCAGCCACCTCGGCTTGTGTCAATATGGTCTTCCTTATCTCTCGGAACATCTCAGCTTCCGTTTCATCAACTACCTTCTTGTCCGTCTTGTGATGTTTGTGGTACTGTCTTGGCTGTAGCTGGCACGCCTACTGTCGGATCGCTATTCGCCCTCCAGACGCTCTCTCCTTCTGCAGGGCCCGCTGTCTGGTCGTCTGTTTTGCCTTCTTGGTCGGCCACGAACACCTCCTCTTTCCACACCTCGACTCGCTCCTTGACTCGCTCGAGACATGCCTCGCCTGCTTTCCATGCTGCCTGCCGATGCGCTGCCGATACAGCAATCAAGATGCTATCTTCGCCAATCGGTACAGGCCCCAGCCTGTGCACGACAGCGACACCGATCAAGCTATGCTCTGTGTAAACATCTCGCGCGATGGAAAGCATCGTGCGCAGCGCCAGTGGACGGTACGCGGCGTACCGCAAAGTCGCCACAGCGCGGTCGCCAAAGCTGTCACGCGTCGAGCCTTTTTGGATGAAAATTGTCAGCAGATGTCGGTAGTTGTAGAAAGCCAAAAGCAGTGAAGAGTACTTTACCTGCAAACAGTACATTCGCGCCCGCCTTGGGGCTACGGACGCGCTGGAGGGCAGAGTTGACGTCGAGGGATGCCTCGGTCAAAGCGACAAAGCAGCTGTCCGCAGTGAGGCTGTCGGGGCCCGAGAAGACGTCTTGAGCAGCCTCTTGTGCCATGATCAGGAACTGTGTGCTGCCTGTATAGCGATTGTGTGGTGAATCGACGGCAAAATCTGATGAAACTGTGGTTATTCATGGACAAAGTACAGTTCGTGTGTCTGATGACTGTAACCTGCACGTTTGTACGACGCAGATGAAGTCACGTTCGGCGTTAAGTCGCGCCTGCCGGCCAAGTAGCAGTGTCTCACCCGCCACCACCCCCTATTGCCCTATTGTCCCCTATCAAAGGCCCCAGATGCACCTTCCTAGAAGGTTTCCAGAAGGTCTCTAGAAGGCTTCTACGCTTGCTGTAAAAGTATTATGTTTGTCTCCACTTTTATTTTGCCCGTTCCTTCCCCCAGATTTCAGCCTTTTCCAGTGTTGACTTGACTTCCGTTTTGGGCAGTCGGGTGTAAGCCCATCTGAAGTCCCTCGTCGTTGCATATGGTTCCATCAGATAGGTTGTTGTTCTTCAACATCTCCATCTCACGGCATTTCTTTCTCAATACTCATCGTACCCATAAAGATAAAGGGTTTCCCGTGGCATGATTTATACCTCTCTAGTCGGCCGCAGAGAGAGAAGAAAAGAAAAAAGGTACATACATGGTCGATGTCTCCTTCCTCGTCACAACCAAATTCAGCAGGTCACTCTTGCCATTTTCGAAAAAGGTCCTTTTCTTAGGTTATCGTACTTGCCTTCATAAGTGCAACACTCTATCAAGGAGAAAGAGCGGCCAGGACTTGACGCGTATGCCCTCTTGCCTCCTCGGCCCATAAGCACCCAAACCACAACTTCCACCAACAACCAACAACCAGCAACAAAATTTACCCGACGACTCTTCTTTTATACATCATCCAGGAACATTGTACGCAAGCCCAAAGTACAGCTCCAGCAGTTTATCACCATACTACTACATCCACACAAGTCTTCTTCCACACAATATAGCCACCCTCCGTGTCCCACCTCGCCGTTGCAACTGAACCTTATCATGCTCTCTCCCCGAGATTTCCGATCTCTTTTCTTACTTTTCCTCTACTGTTGTCAGTCTTATTTTCTCCTCTTCCACCTTTTTTCTTTCATATTTTTGCACATCGATTTGTCGACACTTTGATCTCGAATCCCTTCAACCACGACCGATACATCTCACCCAGACAGCATCCTCACCTTGGGCAGCATTTCAAACGACACTTCTCGAATATCAGCTGCAGCCGGAACATTAGCAACAACAGAAATAACAGAATAACAGCTACAACGGCCACTGCATTTGCAAAAGCAACAGCAATCTCCCCATCAGCATGCCTAAAACTTTATTGCACCCCTCTCCCTCCTGTTCAATCCCCTTGTTCGCCAACATGGATCCCAACTTGGATCGTGACATGAGTCCCGAAATGGACACCGACACGGATGCCAGTCTCATCGATCCTGACACAAGGAGCCTCGACACTCTGAGTCCCGACACCATGGATTCCGATCACGCAGATCCCAATGCCATCGATCCAAGACTCATTGACCCAAGAATTCTCGATCCCAGCATCGCCGAGGCCAATAAAATCGCACGCACCATCCTCACAACGGAAGATATGGAGCAGTGGACAACCGCTCAGCTGGAGCTGCAGTCTATGCAACCCGGTCAAGAATACTTTACCTATCCCAATATCCAAGAACTGCTGCGCAAGTGGTTCTGGGAAACAGAAGTTGAGCTCGATGATACGTTGAGGCAACAGGTCGAGTGCTACCCCTGGCCAAGAGCTCTCTTGATAGGAGACGAAAATTTCCACAAACATGAGGGCGGAATCGACGGCTGCCCGGACAGCAAAACGCTTGTCTTTATGAACTTTCCGCTCGGCACCCATGTTTTGCACTTTTTGAAAGACAAGTTGGGAGTCAACCACACCGAGGTGGTCGGTTTCCGCTTCCGTTTCATTATGTTTCACGATCAAAGTAGGTTCTCGCCCCACCCCCCGTGCACCGTCCCGTCCCGGCACACGTTCGATATAATTTCCCAAGAGAGTAACTAACCACCACACGTTGTCTACCCCAAACAGTCATCCAACATGCCGTCATTGTCGATTTTCGTGAGAAACAAACGGCCATTAGAGCGTACAGGGCGTGCTACCTGAGGCTTATCAGTGTCTCCCATCTCCCACGGCCATGGAGAGGGCAGCCTGGCATTCTCTTCTCTCCTGTTACCAACGAGTTCTATTCTGAATACGCTCTGCCTCCAAACATCCCTGCCGTTAATTCGCAAGGCTTCGTTGCCAAAGTCACCGCCCACTTTTATGTACCGCCAACAAAGGTCGGTCTTCGGAGCCTAGATGCATGCATGGAGGTAAGTTTTTTTCTTTTATTCTATATCCTCTCTTTCACATCCATTCGTTTTTCTACACTATTTCCCTTATTTCCTGTCACTCGCTAATTAACTCAGTGTTATGCCCCAATAAACAAGGATTATTTCGCTTGTTCCAGATGCGGTGTCGTGGTGGGAAAGCCTCGTGGCTACGAGGTGAAGAGCTTCCGGATCCGTCCCAATGCGGGCCCCAACGACATGAAGCCCTGTCAGCAAGTCGACACCATAGCAGAGATGCTGGTCGAGATAAAAAGGAACCGCCGCTGTGAGATGGCGATAACAGCAAGGAAGATGAAGAGAAAAGAGGCGTACAGAGCAGCTTTTTTTGCAGCCAAAAGGGCATTGCGCACCAACATTGCTGGCGACGTTGGCGACGCCGGGAAGAGCATGGAGAGATTCGAGCAGCTCCGCCAGCAACTTGAAGCCATAGAAAAAGACGAAAAGAGGAAGATGAAGGAAGAAACGCAGGCAGAAAGAGAGGCAGCGAGCGAGGCAGCGAGCCAGGCAAGCAGAGCTCTTCAACCGAAAACGGCCCTGGAGAAATTTAAAAGGGAGGCCTATGACCGAGACCTCGAGCAACGAGTCTCTGCCCTGCCTCTCAGAAGTCCTACGCCGCCTAGGTTCGGCCCTCCGTACGACCCGGAGAAGGTATTCGACGTTGCCCCACCCTTTGAAAAGGTCTTTAAGAGTTGCACCAAGTACAACTTGCTTCTCATGTCCGAAATTCCGGTCAAGGACAAGTCCTACTTACAACGGATCATCACGCACTACCGAACAAATGGGCGCGACAGGGGTTGTAAGGGACTGCTCCGCCCAGTCCCGGCAATCAACGTTCGTCGCAAGACCCCGCTGCCTCCCAAGGCGCCGGAACGGAGAATGGCTCTGTTGCGTCGCATGAAACCCTCAAAGTTGTTTAAGATGACGCGGCCGCCATCTGAGACAGAGAATGACTAGGTCGAGTTGAGCAAGTTGATAGAACGCTCACCGAGACCATTATTGTCGCCAGCAGCAACATTGAGCATAACGGTGGTCATGCCATCGTTACCTTTCGCTCTCATGAATCTCACGAAAACGATATCCACGTTTGCTTGTGTTTTTGTGCCCTGCACAACACATGTATGCCACAACACATGTATCACCAGAAGCATTGCCATATATTTTGGTAGCCAGCAGCTCAACATTACCTTATCAAAAGGCACGAATCTCATGTTTGAAACGCGTTTGTATTCACTTTACAAACACACATATATATACATACAGTGCTCAAACCCCGTCGTATGCTCAGAAGTCAGCAGGCCAGCCCTCGCGTTGCAGCGCCCACCGCACAGCCGCACCCACGTCGGCCGTAATGGCCCGTGGACGATGCCGCAAGTAGTCTGGGTTGCTGCCGGCCCGCGCCGGATCGTAGACGCCCGTCTCGACCAGAACAGAGCACCAGTCTGAGCCGTGCGCACTGGAAAACTGGTTGGCGCCGGCGATATCACTCTCGGGGTTGTCCCCCACCATATATACTGTCTTCAGCGGTGCCTCTTTCTCGCTAGACTTGCTGGCGCTGCCACTACCGCCATGCGCCTCGAGCAGCGACGTCCGGTACCGCACCAGCGTCCGCTCTGCAAAACGATACGTCGCCGCGTGTGGTTTGCCCAGTAGCGTTGCCCGCCCATTCTCTGGGGACAGCAGCGGTGCCTGTTTCGGGTTCGCCAGCTGCTGCCACACGCCCGCCACGGCCGCTGCAAACGCGCCCTGGCCAAAGCGCGGCAGGTGGTATGTTGTGGCCCAAAGCAGGTCCGAGTTGGAGAAGAACAAACGGGTGCCCTGCTCCTCCGTCGGCATACCGTTCTCTGAAAGACTGGCCGGGTCAAAGGTGCCCAAGAAGCCACGCCGTGCCTGCAGCACATCCGTCAAGAGCTGGATATCCAAGGCCCAGTCGCGCGGGTCATTAAAGACAAACGCAGCAGCAATTCTTAGGTACTTGCTGTCGTCGAGGTCGGCAGCAGAAAACGGTTTCGCGTTGGGCTGCGATGCCAGCTTGCCGCCCTCAAACAGCAGCGGCTTAGGCAGCGGGCGTGCCGTCTCAGCATACACCGACTTAAGCAGCGGCTCAAAGGGGTAGATGGCCGGGTATGCTGCCAAAATATCCGCTGGCGTAATCACACTACTGAATCCGTACTGCTCGGCAATCGTGCGGATGCGTGCAGCGTCCGAGCCCGTCACAAGAATCGTCTGGTCGCGCAGACCACCGCCCTTGCCTTCGCTACTTGCGTCCAGCCCCGCCGCATCGTCCAGCAGCTCCTGGAATGGTGTGTGCGACTGCACAAAGTTGGCCGGCGATAGCACAGGAAGCGGCCCGCCACAGTCCGGGTCCGTATCGAGGCCCAATCGCCGCTGCAGATCAGCCACACGGTCAGCCTCGTAGCGGCCGCCGCCGTTGGTCAGCAGGATAAAGGGGATGTTCTGTTGGTGCAGGTACCGGAGCGCCGCCGCAGCGCCCGAGATCGGCTCGTTGACATGAAGCAGGACGCCGTCAATGTCAAAAGCAAAGGCAAACGGCGGGATACGATTGGGTGACGACGAAGAAGAGGTTGACGGCGTGCTGTAAGCTCTCCGCTGCTGTCGCAACGGTGCTGCGAACGAGGACAGGCGAGGGCTTGTTGTCGCAGCCAGCTCATGGTTCAAGGCACAGCTGCCCGCACGAGAGGTGGCGGCGATGCCGCGCCGCCGACTTTCGGCCACAAGATGCCGCGACGGCCCACGTGTTGCTGCCGTCAGCAGTCGATCCACAAGACCTCTTCTTGCGGCCATGGTGTAGGTGTGCAAGATAGAAATGGGTGTTCTCGAAGGTGAAAGACGTTGAGGGGAAATGCACTCCAGAAGCGATTTTGGAGGTGACTCTTTCCTGCGATGGTCGGATACTCGGTCTAACTCGGCGCCGGATATCGTGTCTCTTTCGTGTGTGTCTGACGTGTGACGTCTGGCCTGGAAGCTATGATTGCGCCCCTAAGCTAAGTATGGCTTGCTTCATTATCGGAGCTCCTTGATTCGGGCGGCGCTGTTCGTTGTCGTGGATCCAGGCCTTTGAAGAAAACGGGTCCAGTCTCCGCTTATCGCGGACAAGGAAGGTGCTGTTCGTCCACAGTGTCGCTAGGCCGTGCGAATGATATTCATGCTGTGTTTGTTGTTACTACGTCGTACTCCGTACACACTGTCATACATTGCTCTTTCCCTTCGACCTCTTGGCGACAGGAGGGGAAAGCACAACCAAGCGTTCACAGATACAAATTTTAAAGGCAGGAACGAGTGGCTCTTTTGCTTCCAGCCTAAGAAAGAACGCGCGTGGCGGCGCTGTTGGAGACATGGAAGGCGACGCGATGAGGGGAAGGCTACGCCGGCACGGGATGGAAGGAACGGCAGTCAGGGAAGGAAGGCGCGGAAGATCGTTTATTTTCTACAATGAAATGAAATCATGTTTCCTGGTATTGTTTATTTAACCTCTTGCATACAATGATACAATCAACTTGATATGGTGAAGGCTGAAATGACGGCCGAAATGACGTCTAGAATGCAGGGCTATCCAGTAATGGGTATGATGCTGTCAAATATGCATTCCAACGGGAGATCACCACCGGGCCATACAACCTACGAGCCTCAAGCATTCCTTGTTCAAAACAACAAAACAAAGTAGGCATTCAGAAAATAGAGCATAAAAGGCATGCTCTCCCAATATTTCCATCATCTGTTACGACGTACTCTGTCCCTCTTTCGATACGACGGCACTCTAGTACACGCCCAGACATCGACAAACGCTTCCTCGACATAAATCACATCACATCACGCATTCACACGAGTTCCATATTTGGTCAAATTAAATCACATCGAAAAAGACTACACGGTTGCCACGATGCAACGATGGCGGTGGTGGGATATGAAGAGGTCACAAAGTGAGTGAAAATAAGGAGAAAAAGTCAACGGAATATGATAACACAAGAAATTGAAGAAAAGGTCGAAACAAAAAAGATGTGAAAAAGGCAAAGCCGAATCAATATGCGACGCAAGACAAAGACGGAACAAAACTCCTTGGAAGATATGCCATAATACCTTTGACCATCATGCTGATGCCTCCCCTTTCCCTTTTTTTTTCCTTCCTCAAAAAAACAGGTGCCGCCCACGGACGCAAACAACTGCTGCAGCAACGACAGCACAATGAGGCGTCCCATCGATGCCCATTATGCGGCCCTGCTGCAATGGCCGGAGCGAGGTTCTGGGTATAACTCCAAACCCTTGCGAAAAACAACGCGACGAAACAAACAGCCGAAAAGCCAAAGACACAAGAGTTCAAAATTCAAAATATAAGCAAAATAAAGCGAAGAACGGGAGAAAGAGACAAATTTCTCAGGCCAAAAAATCAGACCTGATTATCGGGCCAAAACGATAACGACAAACATCCCCGAATGTTTCGCCAAAAAAGAGCGCCGACCTGTGGAGCGCCAAAAATGCTATGCATATACGCAAAGAGAGGAAGAGTAGGATGAGGGTGATTTCGAGGCGTTTCTGTTGGGTGGTTGCCGTCATCGGGAGAACGAATTACGATTATGCCACGACGAGGCGCGGCTTAGGAAAGTCAGAACACAGCTACTGCTGTCTGTCGCCACGGCTGACCTGGCTGGCAGACGTCCGGCTGCGCTCGTCGTCCTCTTCGATCACGTCGCTCAGGCGCGTCGGGTGGTGGTGGCGTGGGATCGTCTCCCAGCCGGGTCCGGCGAAGCCCTGGCCCGAGTAGTCGGCGGGTGAGGGGGTGGTATAATAGTGATGGGAGGCCGACGGTGGGTACGTGGACCCCGGGGCGGACAACGACGACGGAGTTCCATATCGCAGTTCTTCTTCTACAATATTGTCAGCATATTCGTTCCTCTCTTCCAGTTGCTTTTCGTCCCCAAGCTCTCCTTTTAGTGTTAACTTACCCTCATAGGTCTCATCAGACCCTTGCGGTCCGGCCTCCGGCTGCTGCTGCTGCTGGTAGTATTCAGCACCAGCAGTGCTAGGTCCAGCGGCGCTAGTCGGAGGCTGGGTGTACGCAGGCTGCTGTTGCTGCGGAGGCGCCTGGTAGCGCTGTTGTGTCTGCGACGGGAGCTGCTCTAGAGCCGACGGGTGCGGCTGCTGTTGCTGCTGTGGGGCCTGCTGGGGCGGAGGCGCTTGCTGCTGGTATTGCTGTTGTTGCTGCTGATGTTGTTGAGGCACCTGCTGCTGTGGCTGCTGTGGCTGCTGAGGTTGTTGCTGCTGCGGTGGCGGTTGTTGCTGCTGCTGCTCGTGGCTTACGCTGCTAGCGCGCTGGCGGGTCGGAAGACCCTGCGTCATTGGCACGACCTGAACACCACCAACAATCGTCGGCTGTCCCTCTTGCAATGCAATCACACGGTCCCGCTCCTCCTGCTCGCGGCGTCCCAACTCTTCCCATGCACGCCGGGCTTCATCTTTGGAAATGGCAAGCTCCTTGCGCATCTCAGCCAGCTGCTTCTGGATCTTGGAGTTGGACCGCTCATTTTCGACAGCTTCGCGGATCGCCTCTGCACGGCCACGGCGCTCTTCCTGGATGGCAGCCTCCAGCATCGCCTGGACCTCGGTATTCCGCTCCATATCGCCACGCATCTCGAAGAACCAGCGTTGAAACTTGCGTTCAGAACTGGCCCGCAACCGCTGGAGCTCGACCACAGCATGAAAGAGGTTGGCACCTGCGGCCGACAGATCTGTCACTTGTCGTGCAAGCTGCCGGTTCAGGGGATCTTGGTTGATCTCCTCTGACCGCTGCTGCAACTGGCGGATCCAAAAGCTTGTCAGGCCCTCCCAGTGCGCAGACAGTGCTTCCCACCGTTCAAAGGCATGCGGAAACGAGTTCCGTGGCTGTTCCCTACCGCCACCGGCTCCCATATCGCCGCCTTCTGGTCCAATTGTTGGCTGTGCCTGTGCTGATGGACGTGCTGCAGCATTTGGGATCCCACTTGTTGCAGGTTGACGGCCACTTGCTGCTGGGGGCGGTGCTGAGGATACCGGTTGTTGGCTGATCGGCTGCTGGGGTATTGAGCTTTGTGGAACACGGACAGGTCTCTGCTGAGCTTGTTGCTGTTGTTGTTGTTGCTGAGAGGAGATGTGAGGCTGTTGCGGGGCTTGTTGTTGGATGGTAGGAGGAGGTGCGAGTTGGCCAGAGGTCGCTGCTGCCGTGCGCTCAGCTCGTTGTTGTCTCCGCTGAGTGGCGGGATCGACTTGCTGTTGTGGAGCGGGTTGAGGAGCAGGGGCCGATGCAGCTGCTGCCGCTGCCGCAATGGCTGCCGCAGCACGCTCACGCTCACGCTCAGCTGCCTGTCGCCTCTGCTCGGCCAAGACACGGGCATCCTGTTCTGCCTGTGCTGCTTGTGCTCGCTCCATTCGTTCCCGCTCTGCTCGCCGTGCCTCCCGCTCTTGGCGCTCCTGCATGATCATTCTAGGACCACGAATACCGGCTCGTGGTGAGCCGGTCGGCTGTGGAATCGGGATTTGCGGGCGGGAGGTAGGGATGCCATTTCCGTTGCCGTTCGAGTCGCCGCCTTCAACGAGTAAATCCGCCATCTTTGCGGTCTCCTCTTCGTAGTCGTGCGAGAGCTTGTACGGGTGTGTGAGGCCTTCAATGGCAAAAAGAATGGCGTTGTGGGTCCGCTTTGAGATACGGACAGCCGGGTGGATGTCGGCACGTTGTTGGTCAGAGATCGGCTTCTTCTCAAAAGCAACAGAGGCGGGTCTCGAGGTCCGTTTTGAGACAGACGAGTAATTGTCGTGCTTCTCGTATTCGTCGTCTTCGTCGTCTTCGTCGTCGTCCTGGTCGTCACTCAGGTCCTGCAAGGGGGGCCTGCGTGTATTCCTGGCCCGATCCTGATGTTCAACCGGCTTTGCAGTTGCAAAGGCAAGGCGCGGGCTGATGCCGGTCGCTACCGCGGCAAGGTGAACTCGTCTCGGGGGGCTCGACTTCGGGGACTGGGTGTGAGATTGGAACGGAGACCGAGTATGGGTGTCGACAGGAGACGATGCCAAGTGCGGTCGTGCCTCACCCGGTGTAGGGCTGGCAGTGAAGCGTGGTGTACGGCGCAGAGACCGCTGAGAGTTTGGCGTGGATCGTGCGTCACGTTCGGAGAGTGCGGAAAGAGTCGTGTACGTGTATTGCCCTTTGGGTGTAAAGGGCCGCTGGAGAGAAGAGCGTCTGCTGTGCTGGCTCTGTTGACTTTGCCGGCTTTGCGGACGCTGCTTGGAAGGAGTCGGCGTGTGTTCGTAACGGTCGTAACGGTCGTGAAAGGAAGCGGGGGCGGAGTCGCTCAATGTGTCCGGGTTGCGCGGCCCAGCACCAGACAGGTCCGGTACGTGGGCGGGCAAGGTGGCAAGAGGCCGCAGTGAGTTCTGCGGCGACTTGGGAGGAACAGAGAGCTTTCCTCGCGGAAAGAGCAAGACAAAAATATAAATCAAAAATCGGCAGAAAATATGAGAACTGGGGCCGGCGAAGATCGAGCTCGAAGAAAAGCGAGGGCGGCAACTGCGAGCGGTTAGAATCTCGGATGACGGAGGACGGGCAGTGGGATACGAGAAAGGGAGAGACGGAAGAAGCTGCAGTCCAACGTGGGTGGAACGAGAACAATAACACACAAGCGTGTTGCACATGCAGGACGCAGTCGTTCTGATGTACCCAGATGCTATTTTAAGGCGAACGGGTGACGAGAATGAAGCACGTCAAAGACGTCGAGTGACAAGAGGCGTGCAGATACAAAAGAAAACAGGAAAAGAAAATAAGGCAGTCGATATATGACGTTGGGTGCAAGAAAAGGAGTGACGTTGAGTCCAACTTACTCTTTCAAATTGGTCTTTGATGCTCGACGGGGCGGAGAAAATCAAGACGAAGCACGGGAGAAAGCGATGTGACGATGGAAAAAGAAGTCAAGGACAACAAGCAAGAACTAAGAAAGAGCAGGCCGGCAGTCAATTGAGGACTGGTGTTGGAAAGGGAGGCAACCCTGAAAGCAAGCGAGGCCAAGGTCGGTGGTGGTCGTCGACTTTGCAGAGCAGACGGGTGACCTCGAGATAATGGCAGACTGGCGTCATTAGCAAAAATAAATTGGGGAGGCTGGGAAGAGGTGGCGGGTGAAAACGCGCCCAAAAAGAGGCCCTGTGCTGGCCTATGCTAGCACAGAACGGAAAAGCTACAGGGGTATTGGAGGCATTTCGGGGAGCGGCCAGGCGCGGGAGTGGATAGTGCCAGGTGTGGGTGGAGAGGGAAGGGGATTTTGCAAGCTCACAATAGGCTGTTGCAGCTGAGGGTTTTCCCGCCTGGGCTGGGCTGGGCCTGGCCCGGTTTGGTGTCTTTTTGGTGAGTTTGGTGACTGTGGTTTGTGACGTTTGCTGTTCGTCAAGAAGCTGCTTTGCTGATAGTTGGCAGGAAAAGCTCAAAAAAGTCGGCCAATCAACAAGCTGCACAAGAGGCAGAGCTGGACGCTGGAATTGGCTCAACTTGACAGCGACGTGGAATCGGCCGCAGGAACAGCGGCCAAGCGTGTGAAAAAAAAAAAAAAAAAAATGAAAAAAAGAGGAAAAGGAGGACAACTCGAAGCGAATTGTCGGTGGAAAGAGTCGGTCTGGGATCGCGAGATCGAAAGCGAGGGAGAGCGAGAGATCGCAATTGGTGAGAGATTGAATATGCGACTTATTGAAGGTGGCTGGGATCGCAAGATGCGTACTTTGCGTCCGTGTCCGAATCGACTGCGGTCTTTCTCTTTCTCTTAACCTCGTCACAAACAGCCCAATGCACCCAACAACGCCGTCACGGCCGTGTCAACACCTCCTCGTCCTCCTCCTACGCCGAATAGGCCCACGCGCAACGGGAGCGCAGCAGTCTCCGCTCAGGTCGACCGATGGGGGCTTGCTAGGCAATAATTGTGCGCTGCTACCCGTGCCAACATGACTTTGTGGTGCCAACGGCCGTCAGGGGAAAGGCGAGACTGACTTCAGATGGCGTCCGCTTCGTTGTTGGTCTGCGTATTGGGGGCGAGAATCGATCTCTTTGTTGTCGAAGCGATTCGCCGTCTTTGAGGGAAAGAGTCTATTGCAGCATTGGGCTCGATGCGATCGGGAAGGCTTTTGAGTTGCGAAAATGAATGTCGAGAAGTGCGCGAGAAATAGAGTGAATTGCTCGTGCTTCGTAACGTCGCAGAAAACGCGCCACTGGCAATGCAAAGTCAACGGCGAGCGTCACGAGCTCGATTTGCTCGACGTGTTTGCGACTTGGCCGAAAGGGAGGCCGTGGAATGCCAATTGACGTGACAGAGCAACGTGTGCGAGAGTGAGAAAAGAATCAAAGAAGAGACCCGGCAAAGTGGAAATGTTGGGAGAAAAGAAGTAGCCGGCAGATGTCTTTTGTCTTTGTCTCTTTTGGCAGCTTCTGGCACCGTTTTTGCTTTCTATTAAAAGAAATTGCAAAGGAATGCGGGCCAGGTCAGCGATCTGCGTTTCGTCAGAGCTATCAGGAAGCTGCTGGAATGCGCGACGTCAGGGCCTTTTCCTCTTGGGTCCTTTGTGCGATGTCCTTGCCGGGGTGGTTTAGCTGTCGTACTTGGTAGACTGCGAGCTGCAGGAGAAGATGCGATGCAAGAAATTGACAACAAAAACAGAAAAGGGGTTGCACAAAGGAGAAGACGGCAAGATGCTGCGATAATTGCAAAATAGGAAAGAAGCACATATGCATGAAAGCTCTTTCAGGACCAGATGGCAGACGGGTCCGGCAGGGAAGGAAGTACCTACGCACGAGAGTCGTGCTTGCCTCGTATGTCCTGTCCCACCCGGTTTCTCTACAAAAAAGTCGACCCAGGCCGTGGCAGTTTCGCGCCACTGTTCCTTCCTTCTACGGAGTATTACACGGCACGCAGTGTGCGTCTTTTGTGTATTTCGTACACATTCTGGCTCATTTCCATATGCAATATTAATTGCCAATTCAGCCCCAGGAGGCAGGAGCGCAAGACACGCAGCAAGGGGATGCGCGCGGGAAGGTGCAAGGGGGCCTGTTATTGCGACGGACCTTCCTCCTACCAGGCCGTGGACATGCGCCAAAATAGAATACTATGTGAATACTCCGTGAAAATTTGATATTTACGCAAAGACGCACAGAATCTAGTGACAAGACAAACATTGTCACACTTTTCCACATCCAACCGAGCCTACCTCTTCTTCTGTTACCGAGGGAAAGGACAACATAAACAAACTGGGCCTGGCCTTGCCCTCTTGCCTATGGCGCTCCCGGTTCCCGCCGCCGGCGCCCTTTGTGGGTTCTGTGTTTCCTCTTTTTTCGGTGCCTTTTCCTTTTTCTGCACTTTCTGTCCAGGATCCAGGGAGTTCAATATCAGCCCAAAAAATCAACGTGGATCGGTGTTTTCTCAGCCCAGAGACAAGAGGCACGACAGGAGCTCCTGCTCAAGCGCTCTGTCTGCGTGTGATGCAAGCACGACTTTGCACGACCGGATATTCCTCTGGTTTATTCGGCAGGTTTATGATATGCTGTATGGCGTATTGGCCTTTTCCAGAACATGAGCTCCGTTGTTTGTTCGACACAGACATGTACAATACGCTTAACTTTGTGCGACTATGAACAAGCACTTCTCTGTAAAAACAGAAAACAGAAAACAGCAAAGCACTGCAGTAAAAAAGGCCTGCAGCAAAGGAAATTGCATCCCACCCACCAGCACGTCGTTTACCTGTGTGTACATGAAGCTATTTGTTCCCTTGCATCTCTGGTTCAAAGCACCAGGCGCTTCTGGCAATAGCTGACAACCATATAAGATGAAATAAGGCGACACGAAAGGAACCGGAGTGCGGCTCGGAGACGACGGGCACGATAACTTTGAAAACGAATGAAAAAACCAAGGACAGGTTGGGAAATTCGCGACGGGGCTTTATCCATGCCCGGTACCAGAAAGATGTCGAAGCTGGTCGCGTCTGACTCTACCCGACCAGGCAGGCGAGAGAATGGGAAAGTGAAAGTGGTGCGGCTGTGGGCACTGTTGAAAGAGCGCGCGCGGCGCGCGTCATTTCCGCTCTCCGCGTTTGCGCCTACTCTTTCTTCGTCTCTGAGAAAAGGTCCTGCGTTTGAAGGCTCGATCTTACACTTTTAATTTTTATTTCTTGGTTTGAATTGACAGCAGGCAGTCAATTTTGCACCATCGACGACATTGGACTTTGGACCAACCCCTGCTCCCCTCCTCCCACACCCTCTGCGTTGGCAAGAAGCTTTCCCCCAAGCGATCCTACCCTTGGCCTGGTCTGCAGGTTGAGGAAAATAAAAATGGACACGGCTGGTTTGCCACAGCTTGATCCTTGACAGCAAGCTATGCCTCAATTGGTACAGCTGGGAGGGAGGGAGCGCAAGCCGATGAAGGGTATGGAGTGAAATACGGAGTAGATGTGGGCAGAATAACCCCAGAGGCTGGTTCCCACAGACAGGTCTCTCTTCAGACGAAGAAATGGTCATCCGGTATGTTGCGACGGCATTCGGCAGTGGCCAACTCCCTCGTATCGTCGGACTTGATGTCGAGGACCGCCGATAGAAGAGCAGACGGGTGGCAGTGCAGCCAAGGCAAGACTACATCTTCGGATGCCTCTCTATAGCCTCCGTCCATGTCGACTCTCGTGATGAATAATGTATGCGCGTCGTGCGTTGGGCGCCAATGACGGTGGGCGGCAGAGAGAGCGTGCATGTCGTAGTGTTTCTGGCGTCTGTCTATCGATGTGGCCACTCTTCACATTCGTAGATACGCGCATATCGCAGGCAATGATCTCAACTCACTTGTCTATTTCATTGAGACCATCTGACTTCTCAAACGACATTAGGCTGGTTCCATTTTAGGATGAGCATTGCAGTCGTCTGTGTCGGCAATGGGGCCCTCAGTGGCAAACGCAGGTTGCGATGCTTCTTCGATCTTGATGGACAGCCAATACACTTCACAACTCGAAATATTGGCTTGATTTGAGCATTGCGGTCAAACAAGTTGGTCTCTTATATTTATTTGAAGTTAAAATGTATTCTTTAATAGCTAAATGGGAAATTACTCTTCGAGTATACTGACATTGGATCAAAACATTTTTTTTGGTATTGAAAACAACACGTTTTTTAAAGTAAAATCCACATCAACCCAAAGAAAATGAAAATAATCCACGAATAGCCCAAAACTGCAACAGAAATTCCAGAATAAATTCACCACAAAGAGAAAATGGGCATCTACCGACAATGTAAACTTGAAGCGTCAAATCGACAACAGCACACGGTTGCCTGATGTTTGGTGTTGAATCAATGACAAGACGATCGCGACACAATAGCGCGACCGCGACGCGTAAACAGTCTCCCGTAGACTAGCGTAAACATTCACGCAAACTACATCACCCGACGCACAACATTTACAACAAACATCAACACATTCAATTCACATCATGATGGGGGCGATGAAGTATGTACTAAGCATAAATAAATTATATAAAAGCAGATAACAAGACTCATGAATATCCAAAAAGTTTGTCCATCCTAAATAAAACTGCGAAAAACACGGCGGGTTTTGAGAACCACACACGCATTATACGTACACAAAAATGCTTTCTAAACACAAGACACTAGGAAACGGCGCGGGGGGTACCAACTGAAAAGTACACTCAACAATGCAAGGAGATGCTTGCGCATGTCCATTTACTGTTTATAGCACTTACAGGCTGGCACCGTGGACGACCTTCATGTCGACAGCCAGCTCGCGGCCGTGGTCGTTGACGACCAGGACGCGGACGGAGCCACGGCCCGACTCGAAGGCGCGCTGCAGACGAGCCCACAGGTTGGACTGGTCAATGACAGGGAGGTCCTGCTTGACGTCGCCAGTCTCGGTCATGGCAACGACGTTGCCCTCCTGCAGGTCAAGCACGCGGTACTGCTTGAAGACGGGGCCCAGCATGGTCTGGACGACGACGCTCGGCGAGGGGCTCGAGACGAACGACGACTCCTCGTGCAGCTTCTTGGTGAAGAGGTCGACACCCAGGTAGCGGTGCTGGCCAGTGGCAGCGGAGGTCGAGATGCGGATCACCTGGCAGGGGCGGCCCTGCAGAATCAGGATGTCGCCAATGCGGATGTGGTGGCACGGGATCGAGACCGTGTTGCGGGGCACATCCTCGCCAGCGGTGCGGCGACCGCCGCTGGAGCGGATCGTCTCACGGAACTCCGAGACCTCAATGTCACGGTCTTCACGGTGAAGCAGACGGTCAGCAAGCTTGTGGACGCCGTGGCGGAACGAGTGGTAGTTGCCTGTAAGGGGAGGTGGCAAAGAGAAAAAAGAAAAGATGCCAATGCTTAGTAACCGTAGTCGCTATGGAAAGAGCGAACCGGGGAGAAGCGGCCGCATCGCGAAAAAGGCAGAAGGGGAAAAAATGCAAAGGCAAAATGGGGGAATCAAAACTAAGAATCGTGGAAATGGGAAAAGAACTCACCCTCTTCGTCGTAGTAACCCATCTTGTTGGATTTGCGGGTGATTTGCTGCGGCTGAGCGATATCCTCAACGACCTTGGTCGACTTGCGCGAGTAAGTGCTGCCCTGGATAGGACGAGCGACGGGAGCGTCGACGGTGGTGATGTCCTCTTCGAAAGAAGACTGCTGGGGCTGCTGGGGAAAGCGGCCGGAGTCAACAGTGGTGTCGGAGAAGGTAGTACGGGCCTCCTCGCGGTGGTAAGTGGGCTGGTAGCGGGTGCGGTATTCGCGCTCAGCGATGTCAATGGCGGTGTCGTAGTTGGGGCGACGAGAGTCGTATTCTACAGAAGTCTCTGAGAAGGTCGTGCGGGGACTGGCAATGTTAGTGTGTGTACTTGAGTACTTGAAGAGATAGTGTCTGGAATGGAAGCTTGAAAATAAGGTTTTGTCGCGGTTGAAAGATCACCGGCTGGCACCACTGGAATGACGGGAGACTCCGATCATTGGCATGCTCGGATCCAACCGCCCAACACCGTTGCAAAAGCTAGTCTCACTCTATTTGACGACATCTCTTCTTCTCGCTTGTCATGTGCAAACTTACCGGTTTTCACGGATGAACTCTCGGCGGACACCAGGACGGCGGTAACGTTCCTCTTCACGAGTAACGCGGACCTCTTCTTCCCGGATAGGGTAGTTGTTGTTGGCAGACTCGTTGACAACGTAAGAAGAAGAGTATTGACCTTCCCGTCCGGGCCGTTCGTGGTGCTGGGGGAGTTGAACACTGAACTCCTCGTGGGTCTGGCTGGTGGTAACCTCAGCGGGCTTGTTGTCCTCCTTGTAGGAAGACGGGAAGATGCTAAAGGGCACGGGAACTCTGGCTTCAAAATCCAGGTTGACGACCTTTGACAGCGAGCACAAGAAAGGAAAAAAAAAGTGCGAGACTTTTTTCTTCCTACTGATGCTCTTTCTTCAAAGGAAGGGGAGAAAGAGGAATAGATTAGCCGGAGCTAACTGGTTGGACTTTGGGAAAGGTGGTTTGGGTTTGTGTGAAGCTGGAGATGTGGTATGGGGGGAGGAAAGAAGAGGAAAGAAAAAAAAGAAGAAAGAAAGAGAAGAAGAGACGGCAGGACAGAAGATGGGGATGGGCTGGCAAGAAATAGGAAAATCAGCCAGCGGGCACGAGGAGGGAAGGCGCGTCCTGGCAGCAGCGGGTCGGAGGCAGGAGCCAGTGGGTATCGAGCACAAACCAGCAGGAGCAGACGCAAAAAGAAGCAGCAAGAGGGCTGGAAGGCACTTCCCCAGCCCCCTCCCCAAACAAAGCTAGCAGATAACAAAACAAACTGCTGCACGGCAACCGGCCCAGGACCGATGAAAGTAACTCGTACGCACAAACAGGCCTGGTGATCCCTCCTGATCTGGGAGGGGGTGGGTGGGCGACTGGGTGACTGGAGACTGGGCCAGAGTGGTCCGACCAGGGCGATGCCGCCAGGGCACCCCAGAAGCCGAGCTTGTGAGAACTTGTGAGAAGACTGAAAAAGGCAGAAAAGGACTGCAAAACTGCCCGACAAAGGCAAAAGATGGGGCCTGTTTCGTTGCTTGGTTGTTTACTTTGCACATGGAGTGGGCCGTCTTGGTCGTGTCCTCCACTTTTGTGAGGAGTGTGCTGGGGACTGTTCCCTGGAGGTGTCTCTTTTGTCTCTCTTTTTCAGAGTGCTGTGGAGGGACCATCCTGGGCGAGTTGGATGAGTGTCAGTTTGTTATTGTTGTTGTTTACAAAATGCACCGAACGGGTTAGTGGACCCGCCCCTGCTGCAATTATCGGTTTTCTCAGCTGCCTGGCGCCTTTCCGCCTTTTCTCCTTTCTTCGCTTGCCGCCTTCTTTTTGAGTGTTGTCTTCTTGTCTTCTGCAATGACATGTGCGAGTCCAGCCTCTCCAAAGAGCCCTGGCAATTGCTGCTGTTGCTCAGTTGCATCTCGTGCTGTCTGTTTTGCTTCCTTTTTGCTGCTCTGTTGTCTGCACTACTCACCGCTTGGTTGGGCTGCAATCGACGATTGCAGGTGGCGGGGAAAAAAAGAGACATATCGAGAAAAGAAAGCTTCTGCAAGCTATCCCAGACTCTTAGACACACTGTGATTCCCAATTGGCCACGAATTGGCCACAATATGGACCACCGACCACCTTGTTTTGTGATTGCACATGCAGGCGATGTGCACGACCCGGACCTGCCGGCCAATTCGAGATGGGGGCTGGCTTTGGGGTGGTTTGTGTTGTCTTTCGTGGTCTTTTGGTCTCTATGAAAAGGCTGCGCGACCTCAGCTGAAAAAGTCGAAACGTACCAGGATGGAGACGCGACACGCTATATTCACAGTACCAGCACTGTAGCCAGCACGGTACAACACGAAGCTTCCGCGCTCTCTGCTTATTAGGCTGTGGGTGCCACGATGTACATTATGCACATCCGTACGACGGCCGTCGATGCAGTGCTGCACTTTGCACCACGAAGCCGCCCGATGGCATTATCTTGAAGTCCACACAGAAGGACCATTGATCACAGACCAACAATCACGACTTTCTTTGAATCTTCTTGCCCCAGAGATGTGCAAGCGCTGATGAGAGTGGAAGGGTTTATCTGTAACCGATCGGGCCTCGTCTCTTTCGTATTTTGTCGTCGTTGCCATGGAGAAGACGCCGTCGCCTTTTTTGGACCAGTCTGGTGCTGCTGGGATCTGCAAAACTCGTCTTCGTTGGACGACGAAAGACAAAAAGAAAAGACTGAGGTGATGTGGCGGCGGGCCTGGCCCCTTTGTCTTCGTATCTCGTTGAAATCGAAAGTATCACATACGGATCTTCAGACGGCGGTACGCAGCCCATCAAAAGTCGCAAATACCGCCACCTCCCAAAAGCACAGTCCTGGCTTGCAGACGCGTTATTCTCTCCCCTGTCTCTCTCTTTCTTCTTTGCTTTGATCGTGGAGCTCTCCCATTGGGCCGACTGCGTGCCCTCTGGATGCACACACCGGCTTTTGAACTTGCTCGCGGAGCTGCAGGTGAGCCTGGCGCAGGAGGAGAACGAGCAGGGCGTCTGACTTGGAAGAGGATTCAGTTTGTCTCTTGTTCCTTCTTCTACTCTGTACTGAGTATCTAGATCCTGACTCGCCGTCGTTCTTGCTACTGTGTATGTATTCTTCGACTCGACTCTTCGTTCCGTTCTCGATACGGGACTTTACTTCAAGATTCAATCCTGCTCCGTCCCCTGGTTCACTCAACCCATCTCTCCTGTTCGCCAAGGGTTTTTGCTGTCTGCAAATTACGAGATTAGCTGGGGGATGATGAGGAACAGACAGGAAAGGTGCGGTGCTTCATTTCAAGCCTGGGTCCTTTTTTTTCTGGGTCTTTTTTTCCGGGTTTGCTGGCGGACGGCCCATCACTTTCTTTTCTGACCTTTGCGTCTTCCGCCTAAAGCCCTGTTGCTAGGGCAACTTGCATAAAAGTAGGGCGACGCGACATCCATGGCGAGTTGTGTGGACAAAAGAAGGACAAAGAAGGCTAATGGGTGGCAGCGATGCGCCCCTGGACGCAATAAAGTCGTGGAAAAGTCGCGCTAGAGCCGCCGCCGCCAGGGCCCAATCAACCCGACGGGTCAGGGGAAAGAGGGGCGGCTTGCAGCCGACCATTGGCTAAATTTAACCTGGATGGAGCCCGCCAGGGGCAAGTCCACTTCCACTTCCACTTCCACGCCCACTGCCCAGCTTCAGCCAAGCCGAAAAGCTCCAGGCCCCAATGCTGCTGTACTGAGTATTTTGTCTGTTTCTGATCTGTGTCAACAAACAAAGACGAAGCGCAGAAAGGCAGAAAGGCAGAAAGGCAGTACGCATACGTAGTACACAGTACACAGTAAAATCAATAGCCCCATACGGAGCAGATAATCTCGGGAAACGAGGACATGCTAGGCCCGGGGAAGTGTCCAAGTGTGCGAGATGGATCCAGCACCTGGAGTCCAAGTAGCGTATGCCGAGGCTTGAACGCTTTTGTCGGTTCCAGCTTCTGATGTTTGGCTAGCATTGTTGTTGTTGATGTTGCTGATCTGTTGACTTTGTTGACAAGACGTTGTTGATCCGCCACGACAGATGCGAGTATCACTTGTAAGTGGCACATCACATCGCCAAGCTGTGGCATGCCTGTTTGCGGTGTGAAAGGCTCCTTCATGTACATGTACATGTACGCGTAAGGGAAGCAACAGATAATGAGTTGATAAGCAACAAAAAGTAAAACACACTCATAGCCTTGCGGCCGTCAATCGATTTCATAAATAACCAAAATATCCGTCAAACTTGTCGTGAAATGTAAAATATATACATCGAAAGGATAAAAAGACAAAATGTCGTGGGAACATCCTGCCTTGCAAGATCACAGTAAGTTGTTGAAGCAACCAACCTGGCCCGTTCTGTTGTGCCGTTGATCCGTCTTGCGCGAAGTGAAGAAAATCATCATGATGCCCAAGGTGCAGAAAAAGAAAGCAAGGTAATGGGTGGGCGAAAGAAATGAAGAAAAGAACCAAAACATAAACGAATGGGAACACATGCAAATAAACGAAAAAAAAAGTGAAAAAATATACGGAGTAGGTGATGCAAAGACCGCCCACTGGAATACTATCATGCATGGGGCGAGACAACAGGAGCGCACGATTCAGCCTCGTCACTAAAGATTGGACAGTCCCAGGTGATGGATAAAACCATCAAAGTCAGCCGTGCCGCTTGGAATGTGCTCTGCCTGAACTGAGAAGGAGCCTTGCGGCAGTGCCGGGTCTTGGTGCGGGTGTGGGTGCGGATTCGAGTGACGTGGGTAGATGTCGCCCGGCGACATGGACCCTGAACCAGACGCCGAGGCAAGAGCGGCCACGGTCTCAGGACGGAATGACATACAGCCACCACTGCCTGAGACAAACGTGGCTGACCGCGGGGACGACGACGACGACGTGGCCGAGATACTAGGGGAATGCTGCGGAGACGTAAAAGCAGACGACGGGAAGAGGTGGGGCGAGTTTGGGGTCGGGAATGAGATGAACGAGTCCATCGTGCTGGCCGTTGGAATACCGGAGGCGATCCCTGGGGCTGTTGTGAATGGTGGGCAGTAGAGAGACAGTTCTGGCATTGTGCCGGGACCAACACTGCCAACAACATGGTGTGGTAGCAGCTTCGCTCGGATTGTCCTCAGCACTTGCCGAGCCGCTTCTAAAATGGACCGGAAATTACGGAGCTCCTGGAACGACAGAAGTGTGCGATCAATCAAGTCGACCAGAGCCACATCGTCAATAAAGGCTGCGACGGCGGGCAGTGTGCGTGAAAGTGCATAAAGCAGAAGCAGGTAGCGGCATTGGCTGCGGTGGGTTAGCTGCCAGGTGCCGCAAATACTGAATAGTGTCCTCCACAAACGCAGAATCAACTTACAGCATGGCTGTCCCAAACGCATTGGGCAGGATGAGGCGGTCGCTTTCTAGGCCGTGGTACGCCTTGATCGTCTCGGTCATGCTGCAAACGACCTCGGCCATATCGTCCATGTCGACTTGCTGTTGATGTCCAAGCAGGCCGGAAAGCACACCGTAGGACCGTGCCTCCCAATAGGCTGAGCACGCGCGGGCTACCCGAACACTGTTATATGTGTGGGGCATTGCTGTGCGGCCCAGTAGGACAGAATCAAACTGCTGGCGGAGGCTGGCAATGGCCATGTTGACATTGTGCTTTTGTTCCTGTATTGGCTTGCCATTTTGTCCAAATGCCTCGCTGTAAATGTTGTTGAGATGGCCTCGTAGAATCGTTTGCATCTTGAAGCCGCCAGCAATCTCATACCCGTGCTCGGTACCGCTTTTAGCCAGCATTTCTGTACCGGCCATCACTGCGTCTTGGTCATTGTTGTGTAGAAATCTCAATACATCGGAATCCGGTGTTGGGATCATGGCTTGGTACTGGAGCAGCGCAGAAGGTGGCTGTCCAAGCTCCGAGTTGATCTCGCTGTGAAAGTCATTGTCAGATTGCGTGTGTCTTAAATTTATGCGTGAAAGCAGTGGTGCGATGGGGCTTACAATTCGAGCTGCGCACAAGTCCAGTAGAGGTCAACCAACTGCCGCTCATCTTCGACCAGTTTGTGTGGATACTGCATGTAGCTGACGAGGGACAAACCATAAAAGCCCTGGATGGCTCCATGTCCCCCTTCGCCTCCGGGCCGGTGAATGAGTTGGTGTATGATGTTACCAGCATTTCGGACATGGCCTGCTGCATCATGAATTCCGGCTAGCTGCCCACACAACAAGGCTGCCAAAAGGTAGGCACGAGCCAGGTCTAGTGTAGGGGCCGGAGAAGGGGCCGTGACTGCTGCGCTGCTTCTCTCCTCAGCTGTTGAACGTGCTGCCTGCTGGGCAGTCGGGGTTTCTCCTAGGTTGAGATGACCATGCGTGGAGGCTGTGTTGCTGTGGCCAGTACTAGCACTGTAGGACCGTTCGTGGGAATGTGCTTGGTGGTTGCGACTACTGTTGGTAGAGTCTGAAGTGTGCTTAATTCTCTCGGATGCTAACTTCTCAGAAAGATGATATAGTATTTCTGTGGCACGACACGAGAACTTTGGGCCAGACTCAAAGACTGTATTGTCCCACTTGGCCCAACATAGCCCACCTAGCGCGAAGACAAGGTATTCGATGGCTAGCTCAACTTGGGTCTGGAACGGATCGTGGTCCGTGGCGATGTTCCGTTGCTGTCCCGTAGTTTTATACCGATTCAAGAAGCTTGTAGTGAGCAGGCCGAGGCGCTGGATCGGCATGATATGATATAAGGCTTGGATGTGGGTGGAGTACTTATCCACGCATGATGCAAGATGCAAGATATTGGGCGGTTCAATGTGCGGCAGTTGAAGATGTGGCCTATGGCTCTGAGCGAGACCGGCCTGTTGCGATGCTGCGTCATAGGATAAGGAAATTGCCGAGTCAAAGGATTCTTTGAAAGTTTCGCTCCCCTCCTGTGGCGCCGCTACTGGATCGTTTCTTCTGGAAGTAGGCTGTGTACGGGCGTCATGGATAACACTACGTACAATGTTGACAAAGGGAGACTGGTTCAAGAGTTGGGTGACTGGAGCTGCGTGTCCAAAAGGAAGCGACAATGTGCTGATCCCAGGTGGAATGGTGTCGGCTTGGGAATTGTCGTATCTGTGTTCTATATTCTTTCCCTTTGATTTACCTCCGATGTCGTGCGGGATCTCATCTTGGTGGCCGCTTTCTTGACGTAAGAACGGGTTGTCGTGGCTGTCGAAGCTGACACTGTGGTGGGCAAAGGCAGAGGCCCTTGGTGTGGTCAACGAGGGTGTAACAGAGCCACTCGTTTGTGTACGCCTCTGAGGGAGATTAAGCCGGGGGACCCTGAAATCGGCTCTGACTGTTGTTTGTGGCGCGTCCGCGGCATCATCACTGTAGGGGCACAAGATAAATCAGAATTTTGCTGCTGATGCTGCTGCTGTAGTCATTTGGGCTCCAACTTGACTTACCTGATCGCCTGTGGTATACTGATTGCCCTTGGAACGGGGTCTTGGCTAGGAACTAATATTCTGGGCAGGTTGGGGACTCTGATATCTCCATAATCACTTTGGGAAGGACTGGATGATTTGGCTCTCGTTTTAGGACTCCCCCTCCTCTGGGATGCCGGCACCGGTCTGAGAAACGGAAAGAAATAGGCTGATGGATGTGGGGGTGGTGGCATAGGAAAGCCCAGCACTGCTTCACGCTCATCAGACCACGGGTTGGAGGGTGATTCTGATAGTGGAGGAAGAGAAGGAGGAGGGGGCTGTAACTGAATCGGATTAGATGTGGGAGTCACTGGCTCGATTCGCTTTGGGCCGCTCTGGGCAACATGCGTCCGTTTTTGGCGCTTAGAGGCGATTTGTTGACGAAGAGGCAATGGTCGAGCGTAGGAGTCCTGTGTTTGCGGAGGTGGACGACCTCTTTTCCCTTGGGCAGGCTCTACGGGCAGGGGACTCCTGGTCTCGAATGTCAGAGATTTTCGTGGCTCTTGCGAGATGGCCGTCAGTGGCTCGGGGCCGACGGTCGTTTGGGACTGCGGTAGTTTCGTCCGGCTTGATCCCATCGCTGCTGTGATTGCTGTCACAGGCGTCTGCGCTGGCCTTTGAGAGTCGTGCACGATGCCGAAGTTTGGCTGCGTAAACTTGTACGATGGATACAGTGAGTGGTCCGGGTGGGGAGATATCGAGACTGGGGGCACCGGGGGCGGGAATCTGTCATCTCGTCGAGTCCTGCCCCAAGCTGGGCCCCGAATGATTTGCTGAGGATTTTGTGCCCTTAGCCTCTGATGTCTGCGCGAGGTGAACTCCTTTTGCGGTGGTTTGGTTGTCTGTTGCCGCCGTGAATCACTCTGACCCTGCTGGGGTGATTGTTGGGGGCGGTTACTCTGCTGGTCTTGCTGTTGGCCTGGGGGCCCAAACTGGTGAACTTGTTGTTGCTGCGACGAAAAAGACTCGTTTTGCGAAAAAAACTGCTGGAGAGCAAATTCAAAGCCTTGATAAGGATTGGGAATTGGCGCTGGTGTCGGCTGGGAGGTGTCAATACGCAGAGATGGCGCCGATGTTCGCGGGAGACCGATGTGGTTGACTGTGGTTCCTGGGGCATTACTGTCGAAATAGACGGTGACTGGCGGGTTTCCGTCTTTGGGATGGGCCATTTTCAGTACAGTTCCGGTGACAGGGCTGGCAGCCGGGCGACGCCACGTCCGTCATATGGGATTCTGCGGGCATGGAAGACCGGAGCAATGTGATGAAGTGAGGAGAGAGGACAAGAGGAAAAGAGAGGAAACACAAAATAGAGGAGAGAAAACGAGTCACGTAGAAGGCAGATGCTGATCTATGACTGCACGGCTAAAGCGAAGGAATAGGAAATAGAGATATCATGGCGGAATGTGTGGTGAACAGGTGCGATATCTTGACCGCAAGCAGCAGAGTGGTAGCGGTGATGGAGGTGGTGATGGTGAGACGATGGGATGAAAGGAGAGAGGATATCGGTTTTTGAGGCTTTAGGATGGGGATCTAAGCCCCTTGATAAATGGCCAGGAGACGAGGGCCAAATATGAAGGTACGCAATGTGTAGAGAAGGAGGGAGCTACCGTATATTTATTTATCAAAGTTCACGAGGGAAGGGGCGACCAGTCGGCTCCATCGCTGTTGCCTCATCTGGCAGGTCCCGCAGCAGACTTCTTTGAAAGAGAAGCGGCAAGAGGCGCTAAATCGCTCTTACCTCGTTTGGAGAAACGCAGAAGCACCATGATGGCGTCTATGGGCGTGTCGAGGCAGGAGCGAGGCGGAACGCTGGGAAAGAGCAAGCGGATGGGGGTTATGTGTACAAGAAAGGCAGTCGGCCGAGTAGGGCCAGGCAAGGGCCATCAACAGGCCTCGCAGGGCCGGGTCTGTAAGGCTAGGTCCGCTGCGACATGAAATAGGAAGGAACGAGGAAATTACGTAGAATGATAAAATGATAATATAATAAATAAAGCAGAGCCCACACAAACACTCAAGAATGAGACGAAAGCAACCAGAACAGGACAGGGCACGAGACGAAAAGAAGCGCTCTAGCTCGATTCGTGGGCCAAACGCCCTGCAGGCCTGACCCCTGTAGGCACACCTGCGACTTTAACACACAAAGCAAAATGGACACCACCACGAAAAAGAAGCCCACGCAACCCATACACTACCTACATGCCATACAAATCCAGGGCCGATGCAATGACGCAGGAGATCGAGGGTTGATTCAGCGTTTCTTGGCTTGCAATACGAGTGCCTCTGTCCGTCATGGGCCGCATTCGAGCCCCCAACGGAGTTTTGTCTTTGCAAAGGACAAGAAATAGTGACCGAGGGCAAGAGTCAAGCAGGTAATCAAGCAACAGGAAATACGACAAAGATACAGAGAAATACGCGCATGATAACTCTCCCTCGCCGACATACGCTTGTGCATAGAAGCGCGGATAAGGAGCGTCCCCTTGAGTGGGCCGTTGGATGCAATCCTGAGGAGCCTCACAAGCGCAGTACTGTTGGCGATGGAGAGAAACAGCAAAACAACAACAGAAAGAGACGATGTATCTAATAATGAATAAAAAATAAGAAATAAGAAATAAGGTAGAGAGGAGGGTGTGCGGAAAAAAGGACATATGAAGCTCAAGGGGGGTGTGAGATAATATCAAAGTGACAATAGGAAATATAAAGCGCTGCACCGCGCCTAGAAGAGCTCACCTGGGTACGAAAAGACTCGGCCGTCGGTGTTTTGGAGCTGTGGGGATACGGCAAGGGAAGGAGAGAAAGAAGGTGAGCACATACGACGTACTGACGTACGGAGCACGGGGCAATACAAAGCAGCCCCTGTTTGCTCGGCCGGGTAGTTTATGGTTTTGGTTGCCGTCTGTGTTCTTCTAGGCGCGAATGGCATGCAGACAGGGATTGGTCTTGTTGGCTAGCCTGACCTGAGTCGTTTTCTCTTCTTAGGGCTAGGCTGGTTATAACACGATTCACATAACGCATGCTTCGTGCAGGCGGGTGTCAGTCTGGCCAGAGTACAACGTAGAATACAACATAGAGTGCGAGCATATTGTAGGTGCAAGTGCAGGTGAGTGTCGGAGCCGGCCTTCTTTCAAAGTACGAGCAGTTTTTTTCCTTTTTTCTCTCTGATTTTCGTTATCATTTCAGTTTTTTTTTGCAAACATTTTCGTGTTGTTTGTCGGCTGTGGGCGCCTTTAGACGACCCTGACCAAGCAAGGAGGTGATCCCGGCCAACCATGTGCCCTGTTCTATTTATTCCTCCCACCCTCGGCGACGATCATCTTTCAGCTGCCGTTGATCGCAGAGTTTTGTTGTATTTACGACCGTTGAATCGTTGAGATTTGGGCTGCGATCGGAGGGGGGGAGAAAAGAAGGGAAGGGGGCTGAAGGAAGGAAGGATTGCGCGAGTGCCGAGTCCTTCACTGATCAGGGGCAGATGGGGCGAAAAACGAGCGAGAGATCTTGGGGGAGGGGGCAAAGACCGTAGAACCGTTGAAAAGACGAAGATACCAAAAAGAGTGAAGACAAACGTATGTACACTCGGAACACGCATCGAAAGTACGGGGTAGTGTACTCCGTAGTGGCCTGTCTGGTGTAGCCGCGAATGTTGTCAATCGGCACACCTTCTTTTCTGTCTTTCCCTTTTCTGGTGTTCCAACGGCGTGCTTCGGTCTCGGTCTCAGGTACAGAAGCGCCCGCAGACTGTTGGGCAGTCGGTCGTGTACGACGTACGACGTACTCTGAACGCAACAAAGGGTGTAAGTGGCCAGAAAGTGGGTACGTGATCCTAAAGAGGCCGCTGTGATAGGTCGGCCGGGGTGAAAACACGCCGTTTTCTTCAGCCGCATGGGGATGGTTCGGTCCACAAAACAAGGGGAAATAGACGCCCGGCATGGGATGGCACATGCAGGTTCCGAACGAGCACATGCAGGCTGGCACACCAAAAAAAATGCAACGAGACAACCCAAAAGAGTCAGAAAGATGATACAGAACAAAGCCAAACAGAGGCACAGACCAGAAGAAGAGGCGGCTGGAGGTGTCATTGTAGTGCTGTGTACGACGTACGGAGTAGAAAACTTGGCGACTTGGTTGCCGAACCCTCGCCCGCCCGGGGACAAGTTACCAACGTCGGCGACCACCTTCCTTGGGTGAAGAGTAAAAGGTCTGGATCGGAAGTCTGGCTGTTGGCAGATAATACGTATTGCATACCGACGGCCGAACGGAGTACGAAGTAAGATTTGACATGCAATGTGACGAGATGGTGACCGCAGACCATATGAGCGGTAAATCAAGTCAAGCGAGAGTAAAGGATGGGGAAAACACACAGATATTACACGAGATAAGCGTCAGACAACTCGCGTTCACAGACCACAGTGCTTTTATCTTTGCTCTAATAGAGCGGCAAGGCCGCCTGTCGAGAAAGAATGCCAACATCCATGGTTGGTCAAGTCTCAAAAAACCAGGAATGGACAGCAGACGAGCAAACAAACAACAAAGAAGCAAAGACCAGCGCGCTTGAATTTCTTCCCCCCCCATGGAACACTGTGCGCACCTTTCCGTCTCTCTTCCTCTCTTATTTCCCCGTCGAATGTAAGATTGTAAGATATACTACCATATGCCAGATACAGTCGTGCAAGACCACAGCATCCGATGTGCAGTCTGCCGTCTGTCTGTCCTTTGTGCAGCACGCGGCTGGCCCAAGTGGTGCAACGCAACTACCACAGCGATTTGGAGGATAGACAAGTAATAGAGAAGTAACGTCAACAAAAAGATGCGGACTGTTGCGTAGACGATGTGCATACAATGTGCAGGTACGGCGGCAAACTGACGCACCTCCTGGGGGCGGAGATGTAGTTCCAAGCAAGGGCGAACAACGGCCGCACTCAAAGACAAAAAGAGACTGTGCGGCACTTGTGCTCGTCCTCGTATTCGAGTTACTCCGCTCTTAAAACTTCTCTTCACTCGCATCATCAAAACAAGATGACCGGAACTAGCCGCCGAGTCTAATTTGCTGTGCACACCCCCCACCGCGAGTAACAAAAAAAAAGAGCAAGTCTCCCTGCCGTTGCCTCTGCGCGCTTCGTGGTTGCGCATCTCTCAGACTCGTCGCTTCTGTCGCTTCTGACGCTTCTGTCGTCTCTTTCGCCTCTTGACCCAGTCGTGTTGCTTCATGGTGTCGACTATCGCGGCTTTTTCTTGATTTGCTGCTCACTGGGGGCGAAGAGCAAGGACGGAACCAAGATGAACAAACGCGGGCGTCTATCGTCTGTTGTTTTGCCGTTGGCTTACTTGACAGCTATGTTGGTAGGCGTCCCATCATGAGATACTAATTTCTGGTAAACTACGGAAGATGTGGTTATGTGTCCATCGTATGTCGAGGATTTGCAGGTGGATGTTGTCTTTGATTTTGTCTTCCGGCAGCTTCTCGAGGCAGCCGTAATTGCAGGATTGGAGTCCGTATTTTGAACAATCTACGACGATGATATAGAATGACCAAGTGACATTGACACAGCGCAAGGCCATCCAACCACTTGCACGCATTTGTCTTCGTACCTGGGTTGTCACACCATCCACAATCTACAGTTCATTCTCAGATTTACTCCACATTTTGGGCGGAGAGTGTGTGAAACCAAAGTGGGAAACGTCGTGCGCGGTATTGCGGGGCCAAGACCAGTTGAAAAGCCTCAAGGAGAAGAATTGGTGAAAATAAACTCGACACAGGTCAACAGATTATAAAAAGAATGAGATAAAAAGGAGGAAGTGTGATGAAAGACACACATAGAGATTCTGTACACAAAAAAGGAAGGTACGGGGTGTTCCGCCCGTTAAAGGGTCTTAGTTCCGGCTCTTTCCATCCTTCCTTAGCGGCCGCTAGCGTTAGCGCCCATTGGCACCACATATCGACAGATACACACACACACACACGCGCACTCTTACACTAACGCCTGCCGCCTCCTGCACGCACAAGAAAAAAAAATCTGCGCGAGAACGCATCTTGTTCATCTTGCACATCTGGTGCCCCATATGCTCGATCTGGGTATTGCACCGTTCTTTGCAGCGGTTCTGGCCCCCAGATGAACCATTAAAGGAGAAATGCACACAATAGCAGAGTGAAGCATGGCCAGATACAACACACTACAACCTACTCTTGCATACACCTCTGGCCCTGAACAGATGTCTATTTGATTTTCTGCCCCCAGGGTGCTGTTTCTCGGTGTCCCATGGTGCCGCACTTGCATCGAGTGTCTAAGTAATACTTATAGAGCTTGTTATATGGTGGGATGGTGGCAGCCCTTCTATTACTTTTTTTCATTCTTTTTTTTTTTCTTCATTTTTTTCCCCATCACATTGAAACGGCCCCTGTCACAGCGTTGGTTGCACCATCACATTTCCTGGGTGTGGTTGTGTCATTTCGCCTGGACCTCGACGCTTTTTGCTCCCTTCTTCATAGCCGCAGCCGCTGTCAAAGAGGAGCCAGAAGCCTGACCTTGCTAGGGGTGGTTTACTTTTTGCAAACAACATAACATAACAAGACCAAAACGAAACCAAAGAAGAAGAAGCTGCTGAACAACAAAAAAAAGAGCCGTTCGTATCGACTGTATCGCCCGTACTTACAAGGTGGAAACTGGCGGCTTTTCCCACATCAATACTCGAAAGTGTCACACACTGCCACCCTACAAGACAAACTGCTTTAGATCTTTTTCGTGCGAGTATGTCTTTACGGAATAAAGAAAAGACAGACCGTATGACTTGCAGTCTTGCAGTCCTGCAGTCTTGCAGTCTTTTTGTAATGCACTGTGGTGCAGAGCTGCACTCATCATGAAGAGGGGAAAAAAGGCCGAAACGGGCAACGGGGCATGCAGCCCACAAGGACCTGCATCGGACTTGCATGCAGCCAGCTCACGCGTGGTTGGCTCCTGGCCTGTGGTTTAGCGCCAGACTTTTTTTTACGTCCCTTTTTCGACGTCCCTTTTCCGATGCTCTAATTCTCTCTTGTTTTCATAGTCTCCCTGTTGGCATTCGCCCGCTTGCCGTTTTCGTTATCAGGCCGTACATCCGACAAACTCCAAAAGTGCCGTTACGCATGCGCTTTTTTTACGTCGTATTACGGCCAAGTCTGCTCCGTTGATGTAGGTCTGTAAGACGACAACGATTACGCCGTAGTTTTCCAGTTCCCATGCATCTATCCTGCGTTCCCCGTTCATTTGCAAACGCCATAGACGCTATGCGCGGTGCATTTTTTGATGCATTTCTTTTGCTTTACTTTTGGGGGCGAGAGCGGTCAGTATGTACTTGAAAATCAATTTATTTTTGTTGAAAAAAAAAGTCTTCTCATGCCCCCCTCCAAGTACTTGACTACATCTTCACCGTCTGCAGCACTCTACCTCGCTTCGAGCGTTCTCCTCACTACAAAGTGACCCTTTCTCCTGCGTTCTTCTGAGACGGGTCGCCACAAAGGTGGTCAAAAAATCATTGGTTCTTGCTTGCTCTCTTTGGCTGCTGGTCTCGCTATATGGGCCATCTTTTAGCACATTGCGAGGCTCGCGCACATCCCTTCAGGCAGACTGTAGGCAGAATGTTGCACGGAACTTCTAAAAAGCATCCAGAGTGGTTGTTTTTCCTGGTGACTACTCGTGTAACAGCCTTGGGCATATTCAAAAAATTTCAAATGGCCTTCTCACAAAGTCCAACAGGGCTCAGATGCGCCTCTTGAGTCTTGATATCTTCTGTGACCATGAAAGTTGATTGCCAATCGCTTTCCTGCCATATTTTATCCGCAACTGCGCAGAGGCAGAGCCAACACAAGCTTTTATATTGAATGTTCCCTAGAAAGAAAGAAGCGTGATGAGATAGCAACGGCTTGACAACTATTGATCTAATGAGACCAGACGATATCTGGGGACAGAGAAAGGAAGGCGAGGGATGCAATACGGGAGAAAACGCGTTGCACAGGGACGGGATGACGATGGGGTAAGAAGGAAGTGTTGCACAGACACGGGCTAGATGTTGGTGCAAGTGCTATGCAGCCAGGATGCAAGAAGACGGGACAATGCGACAATGTGCACATGCTTTCTCCAGTTTTCAGTGTGAACGAACTGGGGGAGAACCAACCACGATCACGTATGTAGACGCCCGGAGCCTTGGACCTAACTCCTGATGCCATTTTATGGTGCTCTGTAAGGCAAGTCGCCTTGGTTTTCTGTCTCTTACTCCTACTTCACAACCCCGAGGAGGCCAAAGGGAGCAGACCACCATATATCGTCTTTCGTTCTCCTACATGTTGGCTCGTAGTGGGTGTAGTGGCGGCGTGGGCCATGCATACTTTGGTTGTCGTAAAAAGGCATGGCCGAACGGAGGGCTCGGCCAGCGCTGCACTGCTGTTGGTACGAAAAGGGAGCAGAAGCAGCAAAAGAAGTGGTTGTGAATGGTGGGATCAGTGATCAGCGACCGAACGGAAGGAACAGAACAAGATCCCGCGATGGGTAATAGCAAGGCGGACTGGCAGACTGTTCAAAGGCGACAGGAACGCCCTAAGAACGTATCCCTTGGCCTTGCATTGGGGCCTCTGAGTGGGCACACGTCGATCCTACAAGCCTACTACTCTACTTTTTCTTTGTATAGTCGGGGGCCGGCAGTGGATGGACCTGCATTTTTATGTGCATCTTTTAGGGTGTGGCCGGCCGTTTGTGGCCGCTTGCGACCCGATGTGGCCGATGCGGCCGTCCAGCGGCCGCCTGTGACCGGCCGAGGATGTTGCTTTCTTCTTCTCTTTTTGTCTCTCTTCTTTTATGAAGCAGCTAGTACGCCTTGAAGGAAGCAGGGAGTAGGGGAAGAAAGAAGCAGTGGAGTGATGTATGGGGCCGTGATGGAACTGTGATTGATAAAACAATATCGACAAGGCACAGACAAGCCGGCCGATCACTGTCTAGGATAAATGCAAGGCATACCACATATGAAGGCAGACATGGATATTTGAATAAAACAAAAATTCATCGCTATGAGTTGCTAATGGCCGTGTGTTAAGCTGTCTATAGTATGAAGTCGTAATGTGAGCTCCTAACAACGTTCTCATCTGCAAAACCTTTTACCCTAGTAATCAATCATCTTCACCTTGGCCTGCACATCGGCCGGCAGCTCGTCCAGCTGCAGCAGACCTGCTTTGATGCAGTCGCCTAGCACGAAAAAGGCACGCTCCTGCGAGTAGCCGAGGTAGTCAAACTCCTCTTCGGGCTCGGCAGCGCTGTCATCGTCATCTCGGCTGGGGTCGGCCTCGGCCGCTTCGCCGTCAATAGTAACATCATCATCAACGCCGAGCAGGGACGCCGCCGACGAGCCTTCCTTGGGCGGTAGACTAAATCCGGGCACCTTGGCCTGGACAATACCCCAGGCCACCCACATGGCACTGTTGGCGGCGCGCCACAGCCGGGTCTCCTCCATGAGCTCGTCGACCTGGCGCTCGAGCAGCTCTTCGCGGCGGCGCTCTTCTTCGATCCAGCCACCGGGTGGTGCACGTGCGTCAAGCATAAAGTCGACAATGGAGCTGGCCGAAGAGGCCGGTGGCGGGGCGGAATGGGCAGCCTGGAGAGTGGGCGGGGCCGAGGCCGTTCCACTGCTAGGGACAGAAGAGACAGTGGGCGGCTCCGACAGGGTCTGCTCCACCAGCGGCGGCAGGGGCGGCAGAGACATGGGCCCGAAGCGGGGCGTGCTGCTGGCGCACTGGTGCGGGAACTCCGGACGGTGATCGACGTAGGCGCGGAGGAAGCGGCGCTGCTGTTCGGGCGTCGGGTAACGTTCGGGGAAGCAGTTGTGCGACGCGGCGGCGTCGTGGTAGTTGTAGGTCCACTCGGTAAAGTGGTTGGCGAACTCGTTGCCCGGCAAGTTGCCAGAGGCGTATTCAAAGTCAATGACGATCAGCTGTTTGTGCTCGTTTTCGGGCTGGAGCAGCGGCGAGCGCTCGTCGGGGCGGATGCGCAGGATATTTCCATATTGGGTCTGTCTGTCAGTAAGTGAAGCAAATAAATATGAATGGAAAGGCGGGGGACTCACATCGTTGTGGGCAAAGATGAGGCGTTCTCGGATTCTATGCGAGCCGCCATAGTACTTCTTCACCATCTCGCGGTGCCTCTCGAGCAGCGCCTTGAACTTGGGCCACTCCACACCGCACACGTAGCCTCGCGACTTCCACATGTCGATAAAGGAGCCCGTCTGCTGCGGCACGACATCGCTGTCCAGAACAACACCGTCTTTGGCGGCCTGCTGCTGCAGACGATCCCGCTCGGCGCCGAGGGCGACTTCGCGGTCAAGGAACGTGACGGTAGCCTCGACGGCATCCAGCCACTTGTCCCAGTTCTGCCACACAGTCGGACCCGCATCTAGCTCCTCCTCGAGAAGCTCGACACCGTCGTGCAGCTCGCGCATCCGCTTGGCAATCTGCTTGGACGTCTCGGGTTCGCGGAGGTTAGCCGCCGTCAGAGTTGTCGCCGTGAAGAACTGCTCAAAGCGGCCGTTGCCAAAGGTGCCCAGCAAGCGAGGACCAATCTTCTTGCGCGCCAGACGACGCAGCACACCCAGCTCTTTCTCGCGGTCAATGAGGTGCTCGACCTGGGGACCGTAGATGCGCAGCAGCAGCTTGTTCGGTAGAACGCTCTTACCGCCAGCGCCGGAAGCACCTGCACCTGTGAGGCTCAAGGTGCTGCTCGAGGGCGTGATGCCCGTCGGCGTGACCAGAGGCGACATGCCGGCACCGCTCTGGCCGTTGTTGTCGTGGTTTCCACCGCCCAAGTCGGCTGGTGGCGACACCACGTACACAGCATTGGTTAACGCGCCGCTTAGACGTTCAACAGTAATCGTCTCGCCGGCGTCTAGCGGCACCTTGCGCCAGCCCTTGAGGCGCAGAGTGTGTGCCAACCGGATGATCTCATTCTTGAACTTGTACCACGCTTGGCGCTCTTTGTCTTCGCGGCGGCTCGAGATGGACCCGGCGTCGGATGCGGCACGATTCAGCTGCGGGATGCTGGTCGTTGACATGGAGTACTTGAGTGTCTTGGAGTTGTCGAGGACAGCATCGCAGCCCGGCACCAAAACGTCGCCGTCCACATACTCGGTATCGGACGAGGCAGTGCGGCTGGGGTGGTAGCGGAGAGTACGCGAGTGGCGGCGGCCGCTGGCACTGAGACCACTGCCACCACCACCGCCACCGAAGCGCAGGTTGGCAATGTCGATGCCCAGAGCCGATACATTGTCATCGATAATGCGCTGCAGGCGGTCCAGGGACACTTCACTCGATGCCGAACCTGTAGACGGTGCCCGGTGATGTCTAGCTACTGTGCTCTGGCCGATTGGTGTCAAATCGTCGTCGTCGTCGTCGCCGTCGCCAACAGCAGGTGCGGTCGTGCCGTCGGGCGCAACACTACCGTCAGCTCCCAGCCGCTCGCGGCGACTGGTCTTGCTGCTGCGCTTGCTGTTGCCACCGTCTTCGGCGGGCGGCGACCGGTTTTTCCGGCTGCCGTGGGCTCGCACCTTGCGTGACTTACGCGCAGCCTTCTTGATACGCTCGTGCTGGATCCACTCGCTCAGCTGGGCGAGCAGGCGGCCGCTGATGTGGTCGGCGCCACGGTGGCGCTGCTGATGATGGTGCTGTTGCAGCGGATTAATGTGCGGCCGCACCGAGGGAGAGGCACCCGGGCGTGACGACGATGCATCGTCGGCGGCCAGCTGGGCCGGCGAGGACATGTACGTGGCCAGGCCATCGAAGCTGGCCTGGCTGCTGATAGAGTTGCGGGCCGATGCGGGCACGGGTAAAACGGCAGCTCGGCCGCTGAGGCGCTTGGCGACGGGAGCTGTGAACTGTTTGCGCGGCGGCAGCTCCTCGACGGGTGGCGGTTCCAGGACGTCTGTAACGTCTGGCTCGGCGATTTGCACGGCTGGATAAAGGTTGTCATTATACATTGGACTGTGGAGGGGAGCAGACAGAAAAGAAGAAAAAAAGGCTTGAGGATTCGAAAAGAAACACACGGCATGACAAAAAAAAACAATGAGAGAGATTGTGAAGATAAAGCCACTGAAAAGGCACGCGACACCAGCCGTTATTGTAATACAATAAAAGTGCACCAGCCCCCACGCTCTACCGCAGCAGAGTCGGCCGCCGAGGGCCACATGACCCCTTTTTTTCCCGTGAGGAGAAAGCTGACGATAGGCTGAGGGGATTGAGGGCCAGACCGAGGACAAAGACAGAGACAGGGCGGAGGTGAGGCACACAACGGCAATAAATGTGTACCCCAAGAAATTATGAATAGAAGAGAAAATAAATTATGTGCAGTCAAAAACTCACCTTTTGTGAGGCCACTCAGGGGCGGCGTCCGCTCAGAATCATCTCGAAGCGCGGACCGGAGCGGCACCGTTCTTGGCGAGCTCGTCGGCGCCGGCGGGTTGGACATGGCGTCCCGGAGCTTGCTTTCTTGATGCTGTTTTCGGCGACGATTGTTCCGTGTTGAGTCTGGTCACTGTCTGATCGGGGCAAGTCAAGAATGCCGGGGCTGTGGATAAAGGGCGGAGTTGCACGGAAAGTGAGGGCGCGGAAATGAAAGCCGCGCTGACGATGAAGCGATTTGGAGTGAATCAGAAGAAAAAGAGAGAGCCGGCGATCCAGGGGTTGGTTTTGGTTTTGGTTTTACTCGATGGACCGCGGAATTGACTTGTGATTTCCGCGGTGACGTTCTAATCTGCCCGCACGAGTGTCAACAGTCGGCCGTCAACGTCTGTGTGTGGCCGTTGTGTCAACGGATTGGAGTGTGGTGGTTGGATGGCCTTATCGTGAGCAGAGGGGACGTCTTTGGTGCGGAAATGGGCGGTAGCCTCGATTTCGGCCATTTGGGTCATTTGGGTCGTTTTGGCCCCTTTGTTCCACACGCTGTCCCTCTTGCCCTCTTGGGCCACTTTCACTTCCATGGCAGGTGCACACGTCACTCGGTGTATTTTTCGCCTCCGCATCGCATTGGTGCATATCGTGGTATTTACAGAGTATATTGTATCTATATGCATCTATCCGAATTATCGTCACAAGCGCGCCATAAAAAAGCGATAAAGACTCCAAAAAAAGTACGGAGCTGCCCACAAAGCCCAACAGAAATACATAAAAAACGTAAAAAACGTAAAAAACGTAAAAAACGTAAAACCGCAAGGCTAGCCGCCTACAAAAGTGGTCACCCGACCAGCGCCGAGTTCCAGACGCCGTCTTTTGTTGCTGCAATTGCATTCGAGAACTTGGCTGGTTATGCGCTTTTCTTCTTTTTCTGCACGTCCCAATTGAGCTGACCGAGAGCCCATCTGCATACCTGCAGGCTCTGTACACCTGTTTCTGAGCAGAGTTAGGCACCACCACAGCATCTACAGCATACACCGCTGTTTATATAATGCTTGCATGCTTCTTCGGTGGCCAGCAACTGTTGTCGGTCGGCGTACCGTGTCACGTGACGTCATCGGACCGGGTTGAAGTTGCGTGGGGTGCATTGCATCTTCAGCTCCGGGCTCCGGCATGCCCCCGGTCTGGCTTTCAGCAATAGGCCCTGTCCGAAAGGAGTGGTGATTTCATCGGGTCGGTCTTCTCATATGGCCCCATCCGTCGTCGTTGTCGTCCAATGGCCTCCTATAACACGCCGTCGTTCTCACCCTTGAGACGCTCAACCCGCTTCTGTTCCCAGTTGTCCAGATCCTTGTGTGCCAGTCTCTGCAGTTTGTTAGTATCTGGTCTTCTTGCGTAAATTGTCATTTGTCCTGCCGAATGGCAGCACTCACGTTGTACTCCTCCCGCATGTTCACCCGCCTGCCGGCCTTGCCAATGCCCAGCTCGTCCTCGCGCGAGACCATCTGGACCTTGCGGTCGTGGCGCTCGTAGCGAATGGCCGTCGCCGGTGTCAGCACAAACGATCCGCCAATGATTACCGTCATGAACGGCAGCCCAAAGAGCAGAAATGGATGCTTGGCCATGTGTCGCCGGTAGCGCGCTGCAAACGTGTTGGCGTCGGCCGCGGAGCGGTACTTGTTTTTTTGGAACGACATTTTGACGAGTGTAGGGAGCATTGTGTAGTAGGTGAGGCACAGAGTGCTGTGCTGGTCGAGATGTGCGTTGTTAAATTTTGTCGTCGCTGCCGTTGCATGGTCCGATGTTCAAAAGTCGACGTCAAAGCTTCAGTGGCACTAAATTCTTCAGTGCACCACCCTGCGCCCGGGCCACAGGCGGCGCAGTGGGGTGATCTGCCACTGAACAAATTGATTCACGTGACCACGCGACCAGCGTCCCGCAGACAAGGGTCGCTCTTTCTTTTCCAGGCGGCGCGTCTCCCCAGCGCCTGCTGGCAAAATACGTGATGCTTTCACTTGGAGGCGAAACGACGGTGCCTCAATACACTTTTGACCTTTATTCGACGACACCACCACCACCCCAACCCCCTGCCTATGCATGACCTACCACACATGCTGCAGAGGCCCGATGACGCTCCACAATGAGCCCACTGCCGCACAATGCCTCTCTGCGGCCCGAAGCCGGCGGCGAGCCCGCACCGTCGCCCGCGGAGCCCCAAATCCCACAAAACACACAAAACACACACAGTCTCGACGATGATCCGTCCGAAACCCGCGAACGGAACCCCAAGCGGAGGAAGACTGAGTCTTCAGGTCCGGTCCCGATCTTGACCAACATCCGCAGCCGGATATGTGCTAAATTTGACGTCGAGATGGGTGACAATGTCCGCGAGACGCTCAACAGCATGTGGTGAGTGGCGGCGGACGATGCTCTCTTGTTGGCCAAAATGGAATACTGACACTTCTGCCCCTTCCCAGTGAAGCAATTACGGACCGGGAGGACTTGCAGGACGAGGAGACCATCTGCTCGGCCCTCGAGCTCCTCAGCCAGACCCTGTGTGCCATCGACCACACAGCAGCTCTTTCCGTCCCCGACGACAACAGTTCTCCCTTAATATGCAAGCCCTGCAAGACCTTTGACACAACATATACACCGCCACGACACAAGGAGAAAGAGAGGGGAGACGCGGCGTGCGCCTTCAAGCTGTTCCAGAGCATCATCACAAATCTTGTACCTCCAACTGGCCCACTCACTGTTCGGGCTCTTATATTCCTTCGACGCATGGCCCTGCATGCCAATACCGACGAAATTCTTGACTACGAGCAGTCAGACCTCTGCAAGTGGTGCTCCGCCCAGCTCTACAACCCCGACAAAGCGGTCCGAGACCAGGCAGTGTGAGTGCTAAAGGGACGAGGCCTCGTATATTGAACACTGAAGACAGCTGGCTAACAATGTGCAGAAAATCCATCAGCGTATTTGTGCGCGATCGGAGCGATGGATCCAAAACGGTCATGGAGAAGAACCGGCGACGCTTTTACAGAGGCCTGGAGCACATGCTGGCCTCTGGGGACTGCATCACACAGGAGACAAGCTCCCTCGTCTGGATGTACATGGGCATGGCTGTGGCCGAGAACCAGCTTCGGCCTATGCTCTGTGGACTGTTGGCCCATCTCGACAGCGAACACATGCCCGTCTGGAGCATGGTCATCTCGGAGATCGGATACCTGGCGGCTTACTTTGGCCGGACACCCAACGAGATCTTTGAGCCATACTGGCGCAAGACTGCGCATCTGATCGTCAAACACATTGCCGACCGGCCAGTCGTAGCCACGGCCATTGCTGACCTCTTTGGCACGACTGCCCCCGAGCTGGCACTGCATCTGCAGTCCCAGGCCATTCCATACCTGCTATATGACCACCAAACGGCCGCCATTCGCAAGATCTCCGAGTACCGCGGAGACGGCGACGAGCTGTGGCTCACGCTCTTGGACAAGACCAATCTCATGTCCATCTTGGCCTTGTGGGTTCGCCTGCCAGCCGAATCTGGTGCTCTGGAAGACCTGATGGAGCGCTTTCAAGCTTTTTCTCACCGACTCGGCCCTGCCACGATCCGCGAAGTTATGGGCGCCGCGGCTATCCCCGTCCTGGCCGAGCTTTTTATCCAGCTCACATACGAACCCACGCATTCTCCCGCCCGATTTCCAAGTGTAAGCTATCCTCTGAGCAGGCTCTTGCAATCGATTTTTGGAAGACCATACAGAAAGGACTAACCCATACAGATTGTTGAGGGAATTGGGTTTACTCCTATTCTCACTATTGCGCGCCTACTCAACACTAACACAAACCTCAAAGAAGACGACGACATTGTTGTTGATTTTCTGTCCCAGCACGTGCTCGGCTTTACAACCCGCCTCTCGGATGTCCACGTCTTTGAGGGCAAGCGGCATCTGTGCCACTGGATCAACGGCATCGAAGCGCTCGAGATCTTGATCAAGTACTTGCGGTCGGAGATCCGCGTCGCCCGTCCACAGGTGATTGCCTTTCTCCTTGACGCCCTCGGCGACCACCCAGAATATGCTGCCTGTTGGCAAGCCAGTGTCCGTCGGGCCGCCATCTCGTGCTGGGCTGCACTGGTTCAGAATGTCGGCGAAGAGAACATCCACACGCTTGTCGAGACCACGTTCTGTGTCATCCGCAAGAACTGGAGCCAGTTTGGCGACTGGGAGAAAGAAAAGTGCCAGGAGCTGCTTCAGTGGCTGCTTGCCAAACAAAACGGTCGCCACCGGGAGTGCATCGTCGACAAAGTTGATGTGCTCCCGCGCCTCCACATCCCCGAACTGCAGAAAAGCGTCGACAACAAGATTGACAAGCTGCGGAAACCGCTGGGTGGCATGCAGACCATTGACCTGTTCGCACAGCGCATTGTCCATGAAAACCTAGATGTTGTCTGGGTGGCGCTGGAGGATGCCAAGGACTTTTTGCAGCACAACCAGGATGTTTTGCAGGCACCCGTCCAGGGCGAGAACTCCGACTCGGCCGTAGCCCACTTTGTGCGAGCGCTTCTCGACTGCTCGGCCAAGTACAACTCTTCGCATCCGGCTTTAGCAGCGGCATGCGTGTCCTGTATTGGTCTCATCGGCTGCCTGGATGCCAGCCGGCTCGGCGCCGTGGCCAAAGACCCGCCGTTTGTGGTGATTTACAATTTCCGCAAGACAGAAGAGAGTCTGGACTTTGTCATCTACATGCTGCAGCATGTCCTGACGCGCGCCTTCTTGTCTGCCACCAATTCGACGAGCCAAGGTTTAATTGCCTACGCTGTGCAAACACTGCTCACCAAGTGCGGCATCAGTGCGGCTGTGCTCAACCAAGGCCGCGAGTTTGAGCTGAAATCCACATACGAAAAGTGGAAAGCTTTGCCAGAGCTGGTCCAGGTGGTCCTGTCGCCTTTGCTTGTTTCCAAGTACCATATTGCGCCTCCTGGCCGTGTGCATACCCGGTATCCCATCTTCCGGCCTGGTCGGACGTACGCATTCTGGCTCAGGACGCTCGTGGCTGATCTTTTGGCCAAGCCGCAGAACCAGTACGGTGAGATCCTGTACGAATCGCTGTCACGCACGGCCCGTGGCACCGATTTGGCCGTCGCCGAGTTTCTGTTGCCGTACATGGTCGTCTGCGTTGTAACCGGTCCTCGCAGCAGTGAGCAGGATCGCGAGCAAATTACGCTTGAGCTGCAGCACATTTCCCAATACCAGCTGCCAGACGAAGCGCCATCCGCCGACCGCGAGCAGGCCAAGCTATTCTACGATGTGAGTGGACTTTTTAGGATTCTATTCATTTGACCTCCGACTAACTCTATAGGCCGTCTTCCGTGTGATTGAGTACGCCCTAGTGTGGTTGCGAAGCTGCATCCACCACGACAAGCCGACGGGCGTGGCACACATGGAAAAGTTCATCGAGGCGTTCCCGGCCGAAGTCTTATCGCAAAAGGCGCTGTACTGCAAGGACTATGCGCGGGCCATGTTCTTCCTAGAGCCGGTGGCGATGGCGACTGTACCGAAAGAGGACGTTGAAGAGACGGCACGGCGGGATAAAGCAGAGTCCGACATGATTGACATTTACGCACAGATCGATGACCCAGACTACCTGGGCGGCATCATGTCGAAAGCCGGCAGTTTTGTCGAGATGAACACCTACCGCAAAGCCCTGCTCGAACAAAAGGCTGGGCGGTGGGAGTCGGCAACGACATGGCATCTGTCTGACCTGAGCTCGGAACCAGACAATGTCGACATCCAAGCCCGTGTCCTCAAGTGCTTCCTGGAAGCAGGCCACCACGACGCCCTGTTGGCGAGAGTGGACGGTATGAACTTGTCCGAAGCACCCGCGGGCACTGTCAGCAAGGTGCTCCCTCTAGCCCTCGAGGCGTCGTGGGCGACGTTCCAGTGGAACAAGCTAGACGCCATGGTGCCCGTCTACAAGGGCGACACGTTTGACATTTTCAACGTCGGCGTGGCCAGTGCCTTGACGCATCTGCAGCGGCAAAACATGGAGGATTTCGACAAGGCGCTGGACAAGATTGTCGACCGTGTCGCGTCATCCATGTCGTACTCAACCACATCCTCTCTTCAAGCGTGCCACGAGGCCATGCTCCGAGCACATGTCGTCACCGATTTGCGACTGATTAGCTCCGTGACACGCACCGATACCGACGTCATGGAGCGGCGGTCGAGCGGTCAGGGTCCCAAGAAGACACGCACCACCCTGGCCACACTGATCCAGCGGCTTGATCTGTTGGAGGATGTCAGCGACAAGCGGTACCTGCTGGGTCTGCAGCGGGCAGCCATGGAGTCGTTACGGCCTATTTATGGCGACAAAGAAATATCGACACTGTGGCTGCTAAGCGCCCGTCTTGCACGGAAAACGGGGTCGAACGGCGAGTGTCTCAAGGCCATTGCGCACGCGCGACAGCTGGGCGACCCGGCAGCCGAGGTGGAGAATGCACGGCGACAATGGGCTTGGGGCGGCAAGCACCAGGCCATTGCCGACCTGCGCGTAGCCATCAGCCATGGCCTTCCAAGCAACGACGACGGCCATAACACTGGTGCAGGCGGTGCTGCTGGAGGAGGAGGACCGACGACAGGCACCGGCTCGTTTGGCCAAAAATGGTCGACCCACGAAGCGGCACCGCTGGCCGCACGCGCTGGTTTGTTGCTGACACGCTGGCTGGACGCGAGTGGCGAGACATCGCGGCTGGCGCTGCGGGAGAGCTACAAGGAGCTGTCGAGCAAGTACAACGAATGGGAGAAAAGCCACTACTTTTTGGGCCGCCATTACAAGAAGGTGATTGAGTCGGAACAAGTGCTCAAGCACGATGAGCAGAGCGATGCTTTTGTGATTGGCGAGCTGGCGCGACTGGAGATTGAAAACTACATGCGGGCAGCGCGGCTTGGCACCAAGTACTTGCACATGACGCTGCCGCGGTTCCTGACAGCATGGCTGGGACTCGGGTCGCAAATCGACAAAGCGCCCGACGGGACGACGGTCTCCAAAGAGCTTGTGCAGCGGCGTACGGAGGTGCTGTTTAGTCTGCACCGCCGTTTGTTGAAGCACGTCCAGCGGCTGCCGGCTTTCATTTTCTATACGGCACTCCCGCAGCTGGTGGCGCGTATCAGCCACCCGCACCGCGAAGTGTGCTACGTTCTCGACCAGATCATCACCAAGGTGGTGCGGGCGTACCCGCAGCAGGCCTCGTGGAGCGTTTTTGGAGTGATGACGGCGCGGACCAAAGACTCGCTGACAAAAGCACCGGGCGAGCGGCTGATCAAGTCGATAACCACATCGGCGCCGCCGGCGGCCACAACTGAGAGCCTCAAATTGATTCTGCGGAGCGGCATTGGTTTGGCAGACGAGCTCGTCAAGCTGGGACGCAAGGGCAACTACCGGACAAACAACACGACCAAGGCGGTCAGTTTGCAGCGCGACATGAACTTCCGTAAGAACCAGCCCATCGACTTGGTGGTGCCGATTGCGCGGTGCTTGACGGCAGCGATGCCCGGCCGGATCGCGGACTCGAGTGTTGCTGGTGTCGTTGGCGGTAGTCTATCGTCAGCGTCGGCAACAGCGGCGGCGGCAGCGGCAAACTCGGCGGCGGCGGCGGCAGCAGCCGCAGGGTCCTCGATGACATCGACAGGCGAGGTCAGCAACAGCGCGACAGTGATGGCGCTCCTGACACATAATCCGTTTGCATCGGACGTGATTACTATTCAGTCGTTCCAGGATGAGGTTCTGATCCTAGGGTCGCTGGCACAGCCGCGCAAACTTACGATCCGCGGCTCGGACGGCCGCCTCTATGATATCCTGCTGAAACCAAAGGACGATATGCGGACAGACCAGCGGATCATGGAGGTCAATGCCCAAATCAACCAGGCACTGCGCAAGGATACGGAGGCGACGCGGCGGCAGCTGTCGATCCGGACGTACGCGGTGACACCGCTCAACGAAGACTGCGGCATCATTGAGTGGGTGCTGGGCCTCAAGACACTGCGCGAGATCCTGCGGCCGTACTACGACTTGAGACGGACCCAGGTGCAGCCGCGGCCGCCGGAGCCGCTCGAGATTCAAAAGATGCTGACGGAAGCGGGCACGCCGCGACAGCGTGTGCACGTGTTTACGACGGCTGTGCTGCCGGCGTTCCCGCCTGTCTTGCAAGAGTGGTTTATGCGGCGGTTCCCCTACCCGGCGTCGTGGTTTACGGCGCGGCTACAGTTTACGCGCTCGGCCGCAGTCATGTCCATGACGGGTGCCGTGCTGGGACTGGGTGACCGGCACTGCGAAAACGTGCTGGTGGACCAGGACAGCGGCGGCGTGATGCATGTCGATTTCAATTGTCTGTTTGAGAAGGGGCGGCTGTTTACGCAGCCCGAGACGGTGCCCTTCCGGTTGACCCAGAACATGCGCACAGCTATGGGCATCTGCGACGACCGGGGCCCCTTCCGGCGGTCGTGCGAGTTGACGCTGCAAATGATGCGGGAGCAGGAGGAGACGCTGCTGGCGGTCCTCGAGGCGTTTATTCATGACCCGACACTCGACCTCCAGGCCGACCCGCGCGGCGGACAGCAGCACCATGCGGCGGCGTCGCGCGCAAAGCCGGCACCGGTGGTTAAGCTAGACCCGCAGAGTGTGGTGCGGAACATTAAGCGACGGATCAACGGGTTGCTGTTGGAGGAAACGATTCCACTGGGTGTGGAGGGACAGGCGCTGGAGCTGATCAAGCAGGCAACAGAGGCGGCCAACCTGTCGGCGATGTACATTGGATGGGCGCCACACTGGTAGGTGAGGACAAAATCAGACGGCAATACTATTTAGGGTCCTTGGATTTACAGACATAGCATGGCATACTGTGTATAGGACACACAGATGGACTGGATGAAATGTGATGAATGCAAATGCAAATACAATTACGACGTACAGAGCAATATATCACGATAACTACGCAGATTGATGCACAGCAACGGCACAGCTCGGAGGTAAAGAGCGGCTGTATGGAAGACGGTGATGTGCATTCAAAAAAAAGTGTGTGTGGTCAGTATTGCGTGTAAGTCAAGGTTACGAGGTTGGCGCACATGAGAAGACCAAGGCCGTCTGAGCGTACTCCGTACGGAGGTACGTCGTACTGTGGTACTTTCTTTTTAGTTGGGGCAAGGAAGCAGGGCAGTGCAAGGCGTGATCAGGGCAACGCCCGAGAGAAGGCGAGGAAGGCGAGGAAAGCTCGAGGAAGGCACGGATCTCCTCGTGCGGGGAGAAGAGAGCATGAGAGAGAGAGAGAGAAGGGAAAGAAGGGAAAGAGCGGCTATGACACATGACGAGTGATGTGCAAAGACGCGGCAAGAGCAAGCGACAAGAATAGAAATACGAGGTGCGCTCGGTGGGGTTCTTTGGTTCGTGGTTTCCTCGTGTGGGATTTACTCGTAGTGTCAGATGGACAGGTGGAGCAAGCAGGCTCGGCAGGGTAACCTCGTCAGCCAAGAACAGAAAACAGAAAACAGAAAACAGAAAGAGGGGAAGCTCGGCGAGCTGGCAAGCTCGCGCCACAAACTGTACGAGTGATGAGCAGCCAGGAACAAGGGCCAAAACAGGGACAGGCTGATGGTCGATCAACTCGTACTCCGTACAAAGTTTGTTCCTGTGTTCCTGGAGACGGGCTTTGACTGCGTACCTGCCTTGGCCGAACCAGACTTTGGAGTTGTGTGGTGAGAAAGGAGTCTGGGAGTGCCTCTACGATGCTCGATGCAAAATCCAAGTCAGCTGAGTCGATCAAAGATGGAAAGGAGGGGTAAGAAACGCCACAAAGGAGTTTTGGAGGATGGAAATGGAAATGGAAATGAAAATGGCGGAGACGGACTTTGACTGCGAAATTGGGATCCAACAGAGAAAGGTTTGAGATGTCTTTTCGTGCAGACGTATCGACAGAAGTGACACAAGACGGGCTGGGATTGACGAGGGCAAGAGCACAGTACGAGTATTGTCCGCCGTGTCCGGTCGTCGTCTTCTACCCTACAATGTGTACGACGTATATTCCCTCATCTCAACCGGCGACGGCTGTCCATGGTCAAACTTGGTCATGTGGACTTCTTTTACGCCGTACAGTTACAGCCTTTCCCTTGGCGGGGGATACAACACAATCACGGAGTACGACATACTCCATACTCGTACAGCAAACAACAAAAGAGAGGGGACGTGCACTTTGCATGCATTTGTCAACCTTAGTGTGTACATATATACATCGTACGTCGTACTCTGATGCCCCCCGGAAAGCTGCGGAGAAAGGTCGTCGATGGATCGAAAAGAGGGATCGAGAAAGGCGGGAACGCAAGATAGGAATGCAGGACGGAAACTACACAATACGGTGTTTCGAGTCTGTGTTAGTGCAGTTGATCCCTTGCGCAATCTATCCTCCAACAATACTACTCCGTAGAGAGTTGTAAATTGTCATACCGCCTGTCTGCCACCCCTGTTGGTGACGCACTGTATTTTACAGTGATGGCAGCCTTCTGACCTGCATTCTTAATCCAACAAACTACTCCGTACGAACGTATATGTACTCACATCTAATTCCCCGGTCTTCCCTTGCACTCGTCCTCTGCATTTGTCGGATGGAAAGTAGACTGCTCACCGTGAAATGTGTACTGTTAATTTGTTGATTTTGACTGCTTGCTATTTCCTCTTCCTGACTGTAGATCCATCACCGGTTGTACCGGTTTTTGCTGTGTTCACTTTATTTCTCATCATTCTATTTCTCATCATTCTATTTCTCGTCACTCTATTCTCATCATTCTTTCTCACGTCTTCTTTTTGTCTGCCGTCAGCCCTGGAGTCTTCCTCTGCATCCTACTGGCTCCTCTGGCCTACTACTGGTGGCCGGCCTGGCTCGGTTCCTGGGGCCTTACCCTACTCGTACTGTGTACGGAGTAGTAATCAGGAACCCGGCAGCGATTGAGCGATAGCGATGTGCTTCTGTACGGTGATTGGCCGCCCATTTCGTTCCAGGACGACCGGTTCATGTACGTGTTAGTGTTAGTGGCATAGTGCAACGAACTTGTGCCGCCCATGCGAGAGGGCTGTTATCAAAGTCCACCCATACTCCATACACAGCAGATTAAGCAAAAGTGTACGTCGTACAACCAACGAAAATAAACATAAATCGAGATTGAGGTTAGGGGCCGACAGAAAAGAAAGCCGCAAAACGAAAGTGGATTGCAACGCGGACAATGAGTGGCAAAAGAGATTCTACATATACGGAATTGTCTCGGGGACACACGGCATGGATGACAAGGAGATAGATTGACATTGCCAGAAACATGGGCAAGTGTGGCATACTGTCCCACTGTGTACTGTCTTGCTGATTGCCTTTTTCTACTTGTCTTCATTTGCACCTTTTGTGTGCTCTGTGCTCTGTGCTCTGTGCTCTGTGCTCTGTGGTCTGTGGTCTGTGGTCTGTGGTCTGTCTGCCGTGGCTGCCGAAAAAGAGGAGATGTCTGAGATGCCCTTGAAAATGAACAGGGGTCTGTCGGCCAAGAGTGGAGAGCTTGTCGGAAAAAAGCTTCCAAACAACGTGCGCAACGGTCTTCTCAGTAAACATATTCTCCAGGTGGCGTTGTCGTTGTGTGCGATGCGTGGCTGTTGCGTGGACAGACGACGACGACAAAAAGGCATTACGGAGAACTACGGAGTACTCGTACGGGCAATTCTGTTGCTGAGACACGCTGATCTCTAAACAGCACGCGCATTTGTCCTTTGAGATGTCTCTTCTCCGACGCGAGGGATAACTAGGGCGACTACCGGTCACACCGCAAGACAAGCAAGACAGGCAAGACAGGTTAGACGGGTAAGACAAGCAAGACAAAAAACAATAGTGCGTTTGAGAGAGGAACGTGGCAAAAGACGGGCAGACAAAGCGAAAGAAAGAAGCCTGGAGAAGGAGAATTCAGATGGGTATAGACAAGGCGGCAGCCGACGGGAAGCCTCGTGCCATGCCGTGATTCTTGAGTGTCGTGAGGTCTTGAGTGTCTCGTTCTCCTACAATCTATTCATCTTCTTCGGGGGGCGGCGAGACATGCAGTAGGGCGCAGACCACCTGAAAAGTAAGACAACAATAGAAGGAAATAGGAAGAAAGTACATTGACGTCGTAGAATGGAGAAAGAAACGGAAAGGAAATGATAAAAGGGCAGACAACGCGAAGTTAGAAAATGGACGACCGTGCACGGTCTGGGCCTCGACGATGAAGTGATTGCAAACGGGCGATGCGACAGTATCGTGAGTCTTGAAAGTCTGGATGCGACCCTGCGTCGCTGTGTAAGTGTTGGTATGTACGGAGTATTAATTACGACGTATTACTGTAATGAGCGCTGAAGCTTCAGTGAATCAGAGCTCTTCTCGCGGGTAGCCCAATCGGGCAATTGTCCGTTACGGCCCTTTCAACAGCCGCCGCAACATTCCAAACTCAACTGCCAGGGGGCCCTGGATCAGTGGAAGATGGTGGAGAGAGCGTGGTCAGTGGAGAGGGGCAGTGGATCGTGGCCTGTGGGCCCTCGAGATAATAATAGTGGACTGTTGCGGAGAAGGGAAAGGATAACGAGACCCTTACCCTGGCGTGCTGTTCTTCGAGGGAAGGATAGTGAGAAACAGCGGCTGTGGAGGCTGTGGCGGCTGTAGAGAGGCTGCAGACACTGTAGACGCTGCAGACACTGTAGACGCTGCAGACACTGTTTGACAGGGCCAGACCACCTGATGAGGCCCTGACGCCCTGACGACCCTGACTGACCCTGACTGGCCCTGACGATGCCTGTCAGACACTGGCCGAGAAAGAGGAAGAAGAAAAGAAAAAAGTGACACATCGTTCTCCGGACACAGAAGAGCCATTTTTTATATTTTTATATCGTGGCATGTTTTGTGTTGCATGTTTTGTGCATGCTGCATGCGTCTTTTTTTTTCATCTTCACTTATATGCACAGTTTTTTTTTCATTCTCCAGAGGATCTCGAAGCCGGTGTTACAGAACTGCAGTGCTAGGGATAATTGTAGAAGAAGAAGCCTTACGAGTGTTACACCGCAAAGGAAGTGCGGCGGCACTGCAGTCGACTGCACTGCAATCGACAAGGATAGCTGTCTGAAAGCCGACGATGCCCGGCATGGGCCGGAGGAAGCAGTGTAAAAAGCAGTGTAAGAATAGCACGACAGGCAGTTGCAGTTGCAGTCGCAGTCGCAGTGGACAGCAGTACGACAGGCAGTTGCGACAGATGTACGGAGTAGTCCACTTCTCTGCAGCCACAGCATTTATTAACCCCTGCTCCTCGGGGCGGTCACGCGGCGCATTGTGATGCATCATAAAAGAGGGCAAAAATACAAGAAAAAAAAAAGAAGAAAAAAGAAGAAAAGAAAAATGACTGCCGTTTTGAGCGATATGCAAAAGAAGTGCAGAACAGAAAAAGGAAATGAGGACCAGAAAAGTGAGGGGAAGATCGGGAAGATGGAAGAGAAAGGAAGAAAGACGAGAAAAAGAAAGAAAAAAAAAAAGAAAGCCCCTCACGATACAGCAATACCCTGGAGCCACGAGGTCGACAAGCAGCCGCTGTACAAACGTACGTCGTATTTCCTTCTTTCTCGTCGATTTTTATTTGATTTTTTTTTCTCAATGTTTACTTTTGTGGCTGCAGCGGTCGCCTGCCACGCGATTGAACGGTTTTGAGTGGATGATCTGATTTGGAGGTGTGCATACGTGGCTGTTGGCTGTTGCTGTCCTGTTATTTTTTCCGTCTTCCTACCGTTCTTCTCCTCCTCTTCCTGCATGTCTCATTGCCTTTCCCCTTTTTTCCCTGACAGATGTCTCACTATTTCCACGCAAACAACGTGTAAATGTCAACCTAGAACCATTCCAACGCCCGTGCAGGCGAGACAATTGAAAACATGCAGGGGCCATGACACCCTCTTCAACTGTAACTGTGAGACAACAAGACACACTTTAGTACTTTAGGCGTTCTTTTCGTGGCCTCTTTTCCCTCATACCCTCCTCTTTTTACTACTCTTTTGTGTCTTGTCTCGCGGTCGCTGGCACGTCCCGCCGCTGTCCGTTCCTTTTCACACCATTACTTCGTAGAAAAGCTGTATTATATTTTATATTTTCCTGGCGGCAAGAGAGGCTAGGAAAATAAACAGGGCTACGACGTACTCCGTACTTTGTATATTTCTACTGAAGACGGAACGGATAGAAATGAGCGGGCATAAAGTAAAAGACGGTGAACAAGAGACACGACTAGCTGTAGAGAAACGCAAGTGAGACATGCTTGATGTCGACAGCAGTAAGAATGAAAAAAGGATGAGAGAATGCAAAGACGGAGACAAGCACGACGACGACAACAAAAATGCCTTGTCAGCTTCTACACCGTACTCGCAAAGCCGCTCGCAAAGAGGGGAAGCATCATTCAAGCAAGTCTGCAGGACACGAAAAAGAAGAGAAGAAGAGAAGAAGAGAAGAAGTTGAGAAGGCCAAGAAGAGGGGAAGATCAGCAAGAGAGAAGGAGACGGGGGGGAGATAAAGAGTATGCCCCGCCCGAGTCTCCATGAGGCACAATCAGACACACACTCACGCAACAAAAGAAAAAGGCGAGATGCTGGTTTCAGTAATTGAGGGGCACGGAGGAGGGGGAGACGATGGTCTGGAAGATTACATATATGAACAAGGTCGAGTTCGAGGACAACAAAGTGGATGCAAAAGAGGAGCTCTCGCTCTCCTCTCAAGCAGCTTTCTCGAGCGGGGCAACAGAGACAATAGAGAAAATACGGAGTAGAGAAAATAGTCCAAGGAGAGGCGGTCACAACGATGGTCGTTTGACGGTCTGCGGGCAGATCCACATCGGCAAGCGAGGCAAGGGAGGGCTGAATGAACAAATCGCAATTTTAATTTTAAGCAAAAAGTGTCCGATAAAGTGCGGTACGGCGTAGATAGATCGACAAATGATGGTGAAGACAACTAAAAGAGGAAAAGAAGCTTGGACGCCGAAATTGGAAGATCCAAAAAGGGCTATGATAAGGTACGAAAGTAGATGAGAGACTGGGAAAGACGAGGGATAGATGAGATGAACAGATGAACAAAAGACGAGGTAGACTGAAATGGGGATGGACAACTGGGGACGATGGACAAAGCTTCTTGAGGGGGATGGAAATCCGTGCACGATCCACAAGAGAAGGCGGGCGGAGGACAACAAAAAGAGAATGAGGCCGCCGAGAGTGAAGAGCGTGCACAAGGAAAGAGCGGTGCACTTTGCGACCAACACAGACCAGGACGGGAAGGGACGATCAGCGGGACCTGGGACCAGGGTCTGTTGTCTGTTCAGCTGGACCAGGCAGGCGATGAGCGGGCACACACAGACGTTCCGGGCAGTCAGGTACATGTACAGACTTCGAGTAGTCAGGTACAGCGCCACACAGGCACAAACCAGTGCACGTTCTCCCAGACCACACTTTGGACATCAGAGTACTTCCACTTCACTTCCACTTTGACGAGAGCCTCCCGTGGATGATCTTCACTTGACGATGACGACCATCAACGACCATCACGACCATCAGTGACCGTCGTCGACCGTCGCACACCGATTGTCATTAGAATGCTGTTGGTCGGGCATCATAGCCAGCCACTTCTTACAGAGTCTAGACTCTTCCTGAGTACAGTGTCGTCTTTGAGTCCCTGTCGACGACTGCCGTGCCGGCGTCCAACCAGTACTGCGACGATGTCCCTTGTTCCTTTGTTTCGTAGAGTCCGCCGTGTTTACCGCTTTTGACGCTCTCGTCGAGCCTCCCTGTCTTCGTGCAGTCTTCATACTTTGGAGCCGGCTGCAGCCGAAAGATGCAAAGATGCGGTGAACCATCCAAAGCAGTTTAGACCCTTTGCCTGTATCGTGGAGACTGCACACTAACACACTCGCTTTAAAGTAAACTAAGACGGACAGGGTCTGGAGTCATTTGTTTCTTTCATTCTCTCAGTAAAAAAGAGGGGTCCACGGTCACAAGGCCGCGATCTTGTAGACTTTGCTCTTTTGTAAGTCGTAAACCTGGTTCCTGCATGGGGTGGTGGCCAAGGACCGTGCGGGCAGAGCAGACTGAAGGAGACAGGAAACAGGGGTTGATGCTGGCAGCGTAAATGTGAGCACTCTCAGAGCCTACTGTGTACATGTACTGGGATGGAGGCGCTCTGAGGCACTCTTGTCAATGGGGGATGCGAATGCTGGCTCACAAAAACACTTGCAGACGACGTGCAGACGACGTGCAGACAACATGCAGACAGCATGCAGGAAAAAGGTGTATCCACCTGCAGCAGCGTGCATCAACGTGCAGCAGCGTGCATCAACTTGCATCAACGTGCATCAACGATGCGTTGACCTTGCAGTAGGGCACATCAATTGCAAGGCCCAGACGCTGTTTGCAGCCATTGATAGCAGAGGCAACTCAGAAAAAGACCAAAAGACCTTAAGACGACTCCCAGGCGTGCATCACGCCAACGCAGGGTGGAAATTGCAAAGTCTTTTTTTAAAGTGTCGACAGTTGCGGTGAAGACTGCGACAGCGGAGAGAAGAAGGAATGACAAGACGGAAAGACAGAAGGAGTGCGGGGATAATGCAAAGACAACACAGAGATACAGATCAAACAAATCATACAGATCACACAAATACAGAGATTATGAGTGCATGCAGAGCCTCTTGCACAATGCGCGGCAGCCAATGAATATGATTCTGTGGAGGCACACCTCTACACTATCTAATATCTACAACAACACTTATTCAAACTCGATGATGCGTGTCTGTTTGTTTCAGTGCTTGAGTGATAACAAGTGACTGCGACTGCAAGTGCGGAGACGTCACATCCATCTACTCCGTACGCAAAGAGAGGAGGCGCACCTGGATGGAGAAAAGGAAAGAAGAAAGAGGAAAAAGAAGAGAAAAGGAAAGAGGGGAAATCAGAAAGAGGAGAAGCGGTAAAGAAGACGAGAATACGACGAATGAGGAGAATATGATGAGAAAAAAGAAAACCCGACAAAAATGTGCAAAAGTCTGCAATAAATAATCGACTAACAAACTTTGACAGAACTTGACCGTCAAAGTCGAAAGATGGTGTGGTTCGTTGGAGCCCAAGTGGTGGGATGGTGGCGGTTTGGTGGCGGGCTGGTGGTGACGGCGGCATGCCTTTTGGTGTGCGCTGTCTTTTTCAGCGGTCTCGTTATTGGTCCTCGTACTGGTCGTTCTGGTTGTTCTGGTCGTTGTGGTCGTTGTGGTCGTTGACTGGTCTGTGGTTGGTTTGTCGTTGGCTTCAAGGGGGTGTCGACGGTCTGGGCTTCCCCTCTCTCCTTTCCTCTTTGGGATGCTCGGATGTGTCTGCATTTCCAGTGGTCTGGCCCTTGGTCCAAGTGTCTGTACCTGCTTCTTGTACCTGAGTGGCAAATTGTAGAAGGAGACGAGAATAAAGAGAACAAAAAAGAGCAAAAAAAAGAGCAAAAAAAGGTGAACCAACAGACGACGCCAACAGCGCCATCAACCAACGACACGAACTACAGTAAACGAAAAAGGCAGGATTACAACGAACAACACGACAACAGACAATGAAATCCCGAGAAACGAATTCAGGGAGACATTAGAAATTGAGAGGAAAGGGGGAGAAAGGAGGCAACATGGTATGGAAGGGATGGATCCAGAACGACGGTATCAAAGAGATGAGTGATGGAGATGAGGAGATGGGGAGATGGGGAGATGGGGAGATGGAGATCAAGGTGAAGAATCAAATTTCACGGTTTTCATCCCTTTCGTGTTGTCTCGACGATTCGAAGATTCGAGACCGGCTCGCTCTCGATCTCGATCCGAGGACGAGGACGAGGATGCGGTTTCGTTCCGACAATTTATTGTACGCCAACAACTAAGAGCCAACAGGCACTCTCCCTTTTGCTTTCCCTTTTGCTTTTCCCGTCCTGTCGGTACGTGGATGTGGATAGGCGACGTCGTGCGTACGAAACTATGAGGTATTGTCGGGACTGTCTGTGAGCATGCGGCTGTCTGTACATTACGTCGTATTGTCCGTGTCTACGACGTAATACTGTCTAGTTCGTACTCCGTACTTTGTAAGATACGTCTGTGCTCGCCTCTTCTGTTTGTACGCTTCTTTTTTCCCAATCGGGGCTGTCTCCTTCTCAATTCGGCCTCTTCTTCCGTGCGAGTGAGGCCTCACCGGCCTATTTTTTTCGGCTTTGCCCTTTTGTCCTCTACATATACAATCTTCAGCCGTCTTGCGCACACAAGAGTGCACATCATCATTCCCTTTTTTGATAGGCGCTAAGGCCGTCTATGACAGTATCTGCTGCACTGCTGAAAATATTGCTTTTTTACAGTGGCCCAGACCAGGCCAGAGCTGTCTACAGCGGTCCACTGCCACCTCGCACCTTTCCTAATTCTTCTTTACTGTGAGCAAATATAGTACGTTTGTACTTTATGTTTTATTAGGTCGACATGGCCCTCCCCGTTCCTTACTACTTTCGGCCGTTGCTTCTTGTCTCGGTTGACAGGGTGCCACTATTCGCCGAGTCTCTCATTATTGGCCAGCTGGCGAACTGATAAACAATTTGGGTCGGCGAGGTCGTGCGAGCTGTCAATTCTCGAAACGAGATCGTGGACTCTGTACCATCACGAATCTACATGTGCATCTCCTACTCTACTCCGTACACTTTTTTCTTTTTTCTCTCACCCCCTGCCCTGGTTAATCTACATTCAGCCTCATCCTGCGCCGCTTGCCAACACTTGGGGAAGAAAAGAATGAAATGGCTTAACGAAGGCGAGAAAATAAAGTTTAAAGTAAATAGTCAGAGTAGGCGAGAGTAGTCGAGGTAGTAACAGGCAAAGTACACAAAGGGAAACGAGACGAATATACAAAAGTGCATCTGTCATTTGATATCGAAAAATCAGTCAAAGAGATACAACGTAAAGTGATTCAATTTCGATATGGCCAAGCATGTCCAAAACGTCCAAGACGTCCAAGAAGGCAGAGAGGCATCCAAGAGAAAATGTGGAGAATTGCGAATGACAAGGATATGGTTGTTAAGACAAAGGCGAGGCCGGCAAAACAAAGAAAAGAACAGAGCGAAAAAGCGATGAAGCGAGGCGAGAAGTCGACGCACTAACATAGGGCGGCGCTTAGAAGAGGTATCTCCCTTCACAAAACTGGTGCGGAGATACATTCTCGCGCCAGGGGCTCTTGACCAAGCCTTATTCACCATCTTCTTTGACTTTTCCTCGTCTTTCTTTTCTCTCTACGGAGCACAGTCTCCACTTTCGACAAAACGTGCCTGGCCTTTTACGGCCTCCATGGCTTGTCAGCGTAATGACGTGCCATGGACTGAAGCACCGGACTGCACGATCGTGGCTCGCCGGTCGTTGCTCCGTCGCTCTTAGTGTGAGTCTGCTGTAGCTGGAAAGCGGTACTTTCTAGTGAACTTTCTAGCGACAGCGCTCGCTCCAGGCGGAGCGCGCGGGCAGTGCGGGCACTTCTGTGACTCCCTGTGGGTTTTTCACAGCGGCACAGCAGTGATCGGTGCTACCCAGGGCATGATCGCCTCTAGCAGATAGTGAGGAGAAGAGAACAGCGCCAGTGCCACACAAATCAAAGAAATCGAAGAGAATCGATCGAGGGACACTCACGAATCTCTCGCCTCTCTTTTTTTTTTTTTTTTTTTTTTTTTTTTTACTTTCTCCAGGCTGACGCGGAGATTTACCAAAAAGGACACCAATGCAGGCACTTTCACTTTCGAAAGTATCTTGTATCTTTTTTCACTAGCTGCCTGCGATGGCTGAGCCCTACCGGCTCACTTCTCTCATCGCCTTTTTACATCGCCTTTTTACATCGCCTTTTTACATCGCCTTTTTACATCGCCTTTTTACATCGCCTTTTTACATCGCCCGTTAACATTGCCTCTTTGTTCCTTGCTCGTTCCTGATGCTCCGTTTCTGATGTTTGGTTGGCTGGCGGCCCCTCTATCAGTTATCAGTATTAGGTACAGCGGCGTAGTACCAAGCTTTTTTCTCTCTCTCTTTTCTCGTCTGTTTTATCTTGCAGCCGGCCACGTCACTGCTGCGTCGACCAGTACTTTTGTATTTTTCTCTTTTTTAGGTTTTCGTCTAGATTGACAATTATTGCCGGCTGTCCCTGTTGGCCTCTTTTCCCTTGCAACGGCCGTTGTCTGCCGTCTGGTACCTGTTGTCTGCTCCCGTTCTTTTCTGTTCCTGTTCCTGATTTTACGAGTGCCTACGACGCACAGTCTGTGCTTTCGCGGTTTTTCACGGGATAAGACAATTTCTGTAAAGAGGACCAGGAAAGAAAAGGGCTGCACGAAAGAGAGGGCTGGCCAATATATTGCATGCAGCTGAGTGTTGTATGTTGCGCACGTTCCTCCTTTGGCAAGCCCGGAAGCGACAAACACAAATTGACGAAAGCAATACGTCGTACATTAAAAGTCATACATTAAAAGTCGTACGTACATAAAAAGTCGTACATTAAGACAAGACAATATGCCGATACAAGTATCCCACCATGTCGTACCGTCCATACGTACGACCTGGGCGTACCAGGGAGTATCTGTACCAGGGTTTGAGTTTACGAGACTCAGAAAAGGAACAAGAGAAACGAAGAGAAGAGTAAAAATCAATTTATTAATCGATTTATTGCTCTTTTTGTCAGGACATCCCCTCATCAAATTGAGGCCTGGTGACCGATTCTGCCACACTTTTCTCATACTTTACCATACTTGACCACACTCTACCACACCCTCTCTATGCGTATTGCCGATATCGATGCGGTCATCGACCAGGGTGATGTAAATGTGGATTTTAAGTGTGGGCTTTCGATTGTGGATGACAGGATGGAAGAGGGGAAAACTCAAAGAGGGGACTCTCAACAACTGAAGCACACTCACTCAGCCTGCTCAGCCGAGCCTCTTCCTTCTTGTGCTAAGAAACGCAGTGGCAGAGTACGGAGTAATACGTCGTACTTTGTACTGAGCACAAGGACGACATCCGAGGCGATCCGTTGCCACTTCTGTCGTCAGCGGGTTTCGGGTCATCAGGATCAGGATGGCTGGAAATAGGGTGCAAATAAGGAAATCGAGAATACAGCACTCAATCACGCACAATCGAGCTTACATCGAGCATCATCCAACGACATCGTGATCGGGTCCGTCCTTTCTCTTCCTTAGAGGACACCCTCTTCTTCTTCTCTGCCAACCTCCCTTCCACTTTTGTTTCTGTAGTGACGGTATTCAAGGGATAGCCGTCCAAGATTGAGGAACAGACACGAGGATGACATCTTCATCGCCGCGGGCAAGGGATGAAAGCGCTAATTAACGTCTCACGGTACCTGAATCGCCCGTTATACTTGACTCTCATTCTGTCTCTTGTGCCTGTCTTTCTTTCTCGCTCGACCTCCCATTCGACCTGGTTCTAGCGTCAGTTCACTTCTCTCTTTTTTTATCATTTGTCTCTTGTGTCTGCAGGTCCCAGGTTCACCACATCTGTCCATCGTTTCCCTTTTCTGTCGTCGTTCTAACTCGTTTTTCTCAACTATTGTCTCGCATCCTCATGGCCTTGTTCTTCACCGCCAGATGATGGAAGGTACTCATCCACTGTAATTTGGCTTGCAGGTACGACGTACTCCGTACTCCGTACTTGTCGGTACGCATATACATCTCCACCCTCGTAAAGTGTTGGTGGAGTGGATCCACCTTGTCCAGCTGAGCATGGACTCGTTTCTCTCTTTGCACTCTCTCTTCAGAGCCGCCAAGACCAGCGCCGAAAAAATGGAGTGGACGGCCACCACTCTGAGAAAACGAGGAAACGAGGAAACGAGAGCCGCAATCTCCTGGCCCGTTCGTGTTTGAGTCGTCTTAGCTTTTGATGGACAAGTTGTTCGCAAGCTCTAGCGTCGTATTCTCGTTTCTCCTCCCCACTATCAGTACTTTTGCTCTGTCATCGTGATCCGCCACCCTAAATAGTACTCAGTATCGCCTTTGCCGTGCACACATTTACGCAGGCTTTGGTCAGGCTGTTCAGGAACAGGGCCCACTCTTGTAAAGTGAAAAGTGAACATACGCATAGATGTGAACAGTGAAAATAGATGTGAACCTTGTGAAGCAGCGTGAACGGTGAAAGAGCCTGCATCTGCATTCCCGGTGTGGGCGGCGGGGCAGTTCTGGCAATGGAATGCAACAAAACTGAAAACCACTTTATTCTGCATTCCAGAGGAATCAAAATCTCTGGCCGTTCTTGACCGCAAACTGGACACGGCCAGGCAAGTGAGACGTGAGCATTCCAGTTGTTCACGGGGCTCTCTCGTTCTTTACCACCGAGCCACCAACGGATACGAACGCAACAAGAGGCGAAGCGGCAGCGGAAACGTCTGGTAAAGCGAGTATTTTTCTCGGTTTTTTTTTCTTCTTTCTTTCTCTCTCGTTATATTTTTTCAAACATGATGGCATGCATGACGATGCTTCTCCGCTTTTCCGCTTCTTCTTTTGTCATTCTCATCTCTCGTACGTTCGTACGTCGTACACAGTAATCATTTTCCTGATCCCTCGCCCGGCTCCGTCAAGAGGCAAGAGTGGATGCTGTCTGTCGTTCATCATCTGGTGGCATGATGGCCTGTTTGACAGTTTGTCGACCATTGAGGCAACAAAGACAAAGAGGAAAAGAGGAACAAAACAAAGAAAAAGATGACTTGCGCAGGTACCCATCCAATCGTACCACAAATCGACTCGTAACTCGCCTTCACTCAAAAGCGACCCTGTGGCGCTGACAAAAATGATCGGCAGGGCACAACTCATGGTGAGGTACGACGTACGGAGTACGGAGTACGGAGAATGAGTGCACTCTTTTTTTTCTAGTTTTTTTTTTTTACTTTTTTTTCGATTCTCGTTTTTTCTCTCAATCGCGCTTTCCCTCTGCATCTCCGGTACAGCCTGGCACTGGCGACGCACTAACTCACTAACACCCTCCAGCTACTCCGTAAAGAGCGCTAGCCCACCACTGTCCAGCTGCCCACACCACGCCCACTTACACACACACACCCAAGGCAGGACCCATTCACGCGCTAGCACACCTCCACTTCAGCCAAGAACCTTGCAAGACATCCACCACCAAAAAAGAAAAAAAAAGTGACTTACACGAACAAGGCAAGCACGACCCGCACTTACATCTTGCATCTGGAATGCGGATGCCTTCTGAATGCGGTGCCTTCCCTCACACACTGAAACTCTCACACAAGCTTGCACCACCGCTCCTTCCTGCTCGTCCTACCTATTTTTATACAAAGGCAGCCTCATCCCCCTCCTTCCCTGTCATCCATTTCCCCTCTCCTCTTCACTTTCCTCTTTCCAAGAACAACATCTTCTCACTCAACACTCTCAACACTCTCAACATTGAGGACATCGCAATCCTCAATACACCAACACACAACACAACAACACTACACTTCTTCTTCACAACCCTCACAACACATCACAATGCTCGCCACGAGTCAAAAACTCCTGCATCGCGCACGGAGTCTGCGCCGCCTTCACAACCACAGCCAGTCCAGCGACGACGAGAGCATGCCTCCGATGCCTCCTTCACCAACACAAATCTCCGCGCCTCGCCTCTTCTCCACCTCTGCCTCTGTCGGCCCCATGGCCATCCCCATGCCCATGCCGCCCACACAACGGCCGCAGACCGGCTGCGTCGCCGACGTTGACCACCACGACCACATCCACTACCGCCAGGTCAGCACCTGCAGCCACGTCTCCCGCGCCTCCAGCTCGTGGTCCTCCAACGCCTCGACTACCTCGTCCACTACTTCGGCTCGCAACGCCGGCCTCGAGTGGGATCCTCTGCGGCTGCACCCCGTGCCTTGCATGCCCATGCCTGTTGTGCGTGCCTCGCCCCAGTACTACGACGCCGGCCGCTCCTTTTACTACGAGGACGACTTGCATGCGCCGACGGCCACCACTCCTCACGGCTTCAATTTCGGCTTTGACGGTGCTGCTCCCCGTCCTTCGACCTCTTCGCGCCGCCGGGCTGTTCGCCAGACCATTGCCGACATCCACCTGGCCTCGTCCGCCGACGACGACGAAGGCTTCGAGGCCCAGGGCCTGTCGGCTCCTCCTCCTCGCCACCACCGCCTCCGCGCTCACCAGTCCGAGGCCAACCTCCAGCAGACGATGCGCGATCTGCAGCTGCTGGGCGAGAGCGGTGTCCTGGACCGGCCCTCGACCCCTCCCATGCCGGAGCTGCCCGTGAGCGAGCCTGCCTCGCCCGTGACGCCCCGCACGCACGACTCGACCGAGTCCGAGTCCGAGCGCTACTTCAAGCGCGGCGGCTGGAAGCGTCGTGGCATCGTCTTCAGCGCCTTTGACGAGTAAACAACACTCACCGTCTACACACCATCTCCTATCTTATTCTTATCCACTCTCGACATAACTCTACTTACACACTCTCACTCTCACATTTCCTATGTCAACAACAATCCGCCAATGGGCCCCATTTCCTTTGTCATGATACCCCCATCTTTTCCTTTTTTTTGTCATAATCGATATCCGGTACTGGACTACTGCTTGGTTTTTTTATTCTATTTTCTTTGGTTTCACAAAGGGTGTTTTATTTGGTATATCACAGGAGGACATTGATCCCCGAGTCACAGGCTTCCCTATCTGGCTGGGAAAGGCGTTTTTTCTTTCTGTATTTCTGAGCTTTCTTTTTTTTTGTCGGGTTGTTTGATTTTTCTTTCTATCTATGTCTATCTAGTTAGCAATGGCGAATACCGCCAGAAATCAATACAAAGCACAAACAAGGCGCGGGTCCCAAAAGAGGATCCTGTCGATGCAAAACCCCCAAAGAACTCGTTCCAATCTTGCAATTTGGTGACCACTGAGCGTAAAACATGAAAGACATTGAAGCATGAGAACAAAACTAACAATACATAGCATAGCGTGCGTGAGCAGGTGCAAACCGTCTGGGCTGTAAAATGAGACAAGGGGAAACGGCGATGGTGAGGGTGGTGATAATGATAGTCAGGAGTGAGACAGAACGAAACAAAACAAGTCGAAACAAGTCGAAACAAAACAGAACAAACCGCGTTGAAGAGACGAGATGAGATGACGTGAAAGATGTGAGGAACATCCGAGCAGGTGATAAACGTGAAGGAAAAGATGAAGGGGGTGTTGCAGTGTGTTGTAGATGACAATCTGATATATTGTGATGATGAGATGTGAAATAATGAGAGATGCTAATGATACAATGAAAATACAACGAAAATAAAATGAAAATAAAATGAAAATATCAGAAATGATGAAATGATGAAATAAAATCAACAAAATAGTAAAAATATTAAAAGGAAATCAGAGGAAGCCAATAAAAGCACAGAGAATAGAGGAAAGAAAGTGAGTGAAAATCAAAGGTCAGACAACCCTCAGGGCGAGAATGCCGTCACTCAGTCGTACAGTGACACCCGCACACGGCGTCGGCTACTCGCCGGCACAAAGGCATAGTATGTCGGCGGCAGCATCGACGCCGGGATGGTTGTAGTGGGGGTCGACGGAGACGACGAGCGGGACCGGCGGCTGCGGCTGCGGCCACTGCTGCCGCGGTACCTGACGCTCACATTGTAGACGTCTTCCGTGTTGCTGGCATTGTTGCGGCGGCGCCGCTCGTCACGCAGGGCGCGGAGCCTCTCCTCCTCTTCGGCGACGGTTGTATAGCGGTAGGAGCCGACAGTAGCACGGGCCGATGACGAGACGGATGACGAGGCGTCGGGCGGCGAGTAGACGGTGTACTCGGGCGTGGACCAGACCGGGCCGTAGCAGTAGGAGAAGGCACCCGGCGTGTGGACGCACGGGTAGTAGTAGCAGCCGCTGTAGCACATTGCGGTGGTAGAGGTGGTGGTTGTAGTTTTTTTGCTTGTATGTGCTGATTAAAAGATGATCGATGAAAGAGACGATGAGAGAGAAAAGTCGATGTCGTAAAGACGTTTTTTTGTTGTGTTTTTATCGAAAGAGATTGTTCAGAAGGACGAGGATGGATCGCAGTCGAGTCAAGTACGCTGGATGGCGATGCAAAATATCACAAAGAGGGAATGGGATCGTCGACGATATTTATATTTCCTTCCTTATTCTGCTTCTATTTGTCGCCCTTTACCTACACCCTCAACTGACTCGTGCCTGTCTTTTCTTTGACCTCGTCTCTTTTATTCTCTTTGATCTGGGAAGAGAAGTCACACACCCAAAGACGGCAAGATCCCGATGGAGGCTCAAAGAATGCAAGAACGGCCCGAAGTTAATGGTTGCCGCTGCAGCAGGGCTAGACAAAAGAAAGGCGACAGGGGGCGAATGACAACGCAGGCCGCCCACCACGAGAGTACGAGAGTCGTCTGTCGCTCGATCGTTGGACGACCTTACCGGCAAAGGTCAGAGAAGAGAGGAGGCTCCAGGACAAAGCCCAGGCAAGTCGGAAGGCCGTCCTACAGGCCGCGCTTGTTGCGACCATAGGACAGCAGCAAAAAAAAAAAAAAAAAGAAAAAAAAAGAGCGAAAGAAGAGAGCGTTGTCTGAGCCACGATGGCCAGTTGACGGTCGTCTTTCCACTCTTCCAGTCGCTTTTCTTCCACACTTCCCCGGCTACACTTTGTGTGCAGTGACGTGCTGTCCCCTGCATTCTGCACAGTTTGCGTCCTGTACGAAGGATGCACCCATGCTGCATCGCCACAAAATCGATTGCCGTCTACGATGCCGCCAACCCGCAATTCTCCTGCCAAAAATCACAATTGTGGCACATGGTTTGGTAGCCTTGCACGCCTGGCGCCCTCTTCATGCGAATCGCAGCCGACAACGTCATGTGTTGAAGACAGAAACCCTTCCTGCTTCTTCCACACGAACCCTTGTCGGAATTGCCGTGTGGCTCGTGCAGTGCGTCTTCTCTTTGACCGTGACCTCTTTGTGACCTCTTTGTGACCTACATCACTTCTTTGACTACTTAAATAGATGCGACGCCTTCTTTCTTTTCTCTTTTTGTTCGGTTCGGCCCCCAAGTACAAGCCTCCGTTGTCTGTTGGTTTCAGAAAGACGACTGACGACTGCAAGTATGCCTCCCGAGGATAGCGACACAGAAGAAATGAGATAAGGAAAGTAGTGGAGAAGAAACAGAGAAGAAGAGTCGAAAAGACGAGAAAGAAAGAGACCACCATTATTCTGAGGCATACTGCGAGGCTTTGTGCTGCGACGTGAAAATTGGTGAGAAAACTGCGAGAAATATCAACTTATTCAAATTTGATTTTCGTCCGGCCGCCAACTTGCTGCGCGTAGTTTTTCTGCGTGTTGTATTGTATGTCTTGAGAAACTTCTGGAAGTATCCTGAAAGTGTGACGATGCTGAGGCCAGCAGGCCAAATTGGAGCGGCCAACAGCGAGCGACCTGACCGACCTGATCCGGCGACCCTAGACCAAGGCACATCGCCAAAAACTGGGGACTTTGCACTGAAAGGAAGAGAAAGGAACACGATGGGGTAGGCAGAAGCATTCTTGGCTATCATGAGATGAGAGAAAAAAGAAGTTGAAATTGTAAAAAAAATTGCTGGAAGGGCATGCTCAATCTGGCGGGTCATTAGATATAAGAAAGTAGGGAAGTAAATAGAAAGAAAACCAAGTAAACACGCCCGCTTAAAGTCGCTTGAAGTCGCTTGAAAGGTGTATAACCAGAACGCCAAATTATATAGACAAAAAAAAAAATGCAGACACACTTCGGAGGCTGCCGTCGCCTACTGTCTCCTGCTGTTCCCTGCTGCCTCACCAGTTGTGTTTCCTTCGTCATCAGCATCACCGCCGTGACCCTTGATCTTGCCCCAGACCTCGCCGACTTTGCCGGTGATCCAGTCCCACAGATCGCCAGCCGCATCAGCGACCTTGTTGAGTGGATTCTTGTCATTCTTGCCGTCGTCTCCACCAGGAGTAGACGAGACAGAAGGCTGACTTGGTGCAGTAGAAGACGTCGTCAACGAAGACGCCGACGTCTTTGTTGTCGGCTTGACAGGATCAACACCGACAGACGCTGCCTTGGTAGGCTGTGTCGGGATGGGCTGCGGTGTCGTCTGTGTCGTCGCCTTTGTCGACGTCGTCTTCGTCTGCACTGTTGACTCCTCTTTGGTGTACGCAGGCACAGGATCTTCTGGCTCGACTGGCGGCGCATCATGCAGTCCCACCGGCTTCAGCGGCAGGTGCAGCGTGCCGTTGTTGGGCCGCGGCTCAATGCCAATCGAGTCGCACAACATGTTGTACACTTCAATGTTTTGGAACGGCGTGAGCTTGCTGTTGGGCGCATGCGGGAAGGCGGGGCCGCGGGCGACAAAGATGGCACGCATCAGCGGGTGCTCATGGTCATAGCCGTGCAGGCCCCGCGGGTGGTACACGAGATCGTTGGCCAGACCCTCGGCCACGTTGAACTCGGACTTTTGCACAATGTTCCAGCCCGCCTTGGGCACGAGCCACAGCGGCGCAATGCGCGGGTTCTTTGAAAAGTGGTAGCGCTCGGGCATGTTGACGTCGCGCAGGTACACTTCCAAGTTCGGGTTGTCCGTGGTGCGGTTGAGTACCGACTGGTAGAGCGCTTCCAGGTCTTCGGCCGTGTCGCCCTTGGGCCGCAGTCCAACGAGCGGCCAGCCGTCCACGTGCTGGATGCGGTCCATGTCCACAAGATCCTCAAGCTGCATCAGCCGCGACACATCCGTTGTGGCCATGCCGTGGTCCGACACCACAATGACATTGACAATGTTGGTCAGGTTGCGCGCCTCGAGGCCGGCAAAGATGTCGTTGAGCATCGAGTCGACGGCGGCAATCGTCCCGCGGATCTCCGTGCTGTTGGGCCCGTACCGGTGGCCGTCCGAGTCCACGTTGGGCACGTACGCCGCGATGAGCTGGGGCCGCAGGTTGGGCACGTTCATGCCGTCGATGTCGTCGGCCGCGGCCGTCTCGAGTCCCGGCTTGTCTAGGAATTCAAGGATCCGCTTCACTTTCTTGGAGAGCTTCTCGTTGCCGTTGTACTTGTCGACATACGACGGCTCCAGTCCCAGGATGTGTGCCTCGCTGCCGGGCCACATGTGCACGGCAGTGCGTGCGCGCTGGCGCTCGGCCGTCACCCAAAATGGCTCGCCGCCCCACCACTTGGGATCGAGGCTGCGCGCGGGGTCGGTGTAGTGGAAATCTGCCTTGAACTCGGGGTCCCAGAACGTGTTGCCTACGACGCCGTGGCTTTCCGGATACAGGCCTGTGGCGATGGTGTAGTGGTTGGGGAACGTAACGCTCGGGAACGAGGGCTGCATGTACAAGGGAGACACGCCCTCGCGGACAAAAGCGTTGAGTCGTGGAGTCAGGCCGCGGCTCAAGAAGTCGGCGCGAAACCCGTCGAGGCTGATGATGAGTGTCGTCGGTGCGAACAAAGCTGTGCCGTTGCTCACCAGGACCCTTGCCTTGGCGGGCTTTTCGCCCTTCAGAGCGTCCTGCTGCTGTCCGTGTTCGGCCTTTTTGACGAGCGTCATCTTCCACGCGCCCAGCACCAGCAGAGCAAAAGCCACAGCAATAAGTGCATGCAGCAGCAGCCATCGGCCCCAGCTGCGCCGCTTGCGCCGGCCCTTGAGATCCGCCAGTCCAGCCAGCCCCCGCCGGTCAACCTCGTCGCTGTCGTCGCGCTCGCTACTCTCGCCCGTCGAGCTGCCCTCTTTCATCCCGCCCTCCTCCATCTCAAACATGAGCTCTGCGTCCTCGCCGTCGCGCGCCTGTGATAGCAGCCGCTTCTTCTTGTCTTTGCGCCGCTGCCGCCGCTGGCGTCTCTTTTCTGTTTTGGAGGAGCCGCCTTTATCTTCACCGTCACAATTATCCTTCGAAGTCGACGCTCTGAGTGTTGCAGCATTCGTCATCGTCGACCGCGGTGTCGTGCCGCCTCTCCCTTCTCCATTTGGATCGGGACTCCGCGATCGGCTGCCATCGCTGTACCGCCGAATCCCTAGAAACTTGAGCGGGTTGGCAATCGCCAGATTCGACCCCCGCCGCCGTCCACGGTCCTGCTCTTTCCGTGCATTCAGCACCAGCTGGTCCGTCTCGTCCTCTTCCAGAAACACCATCCGGTCGTGCGCCCTGAGCTCGCGGCTGTTGCGCGCCCGCTGCTGCAGCTGGTCGTCGTCGCTGTCGCTGTCCTGGTCGCTGCGGATCGACACAGCGTCGGCATCGTACTCGACGGGCGACAGAAGCGAGGGAGGGCGGCCAGAGTTGTTTGTGTTTCGCTGGTTCGTATTTAAACCCAAAGGGCTCAGGGTATTGTTGCCCGTCAGATTGCCCCCTGGCGGAGGCATCGTCGCGCTCGTGGGTAGGGAGTTTGTCGATGCCAAGTCGTTGTGCGGCGGCCCGTAAGACACGCCCGATGCGTTGTTCGATGGAGCTGGGTCGGCCGCGTCGGAGGGAGGTTGTGATGAAATGAGGTCGTCCGGTCGTCCAGTCTGGCAGATCTGAAAGATTCTTCGTGTTCTGTTTTGGCTGCGGCGCTGGCTAAAGGGTCGTTCTTTCCCTTATCGGTTCGTCGTTGTACACAGTATTCCGGCAGGCGCTAGCCCCTATTGTGCCCATTGTGTGGACAGTGTGGCTAGCTAGATTTAGCCTTTATTGGTGCTGTGTTCCGCGCTCCGCATCGATAGTGCACTCAAATACTCAAATTCACGTGTTTACGATTTCGACTTCCACGCAACTTTCTCTCACAACGCTCCTCGACCCCGACAACACACATGATTCCACACCGCTCATAACGATAAGCCAACGACAAAAATGGCACCCAATCCGACGTCGGCAGCTGTTCGGGGTGGCAGTGATGTCTCCTCAGCGGCCGTCGCGGCAGCAAAGAAGGAAAAACGATCGGCTGCAGCCGCCGCCGCGATGGCTCCAAATATGCAGAGCCAGGTCCAGAAATGGGCCAAGATGACGGCCGAGCTGGGCGGTGAGAGACGTGTCGTGGCATCTGGCAATGGTAACGACGACGGCGACGACGCCCGAGAAACGCCCGGCCGGCCACGAAAGAAGGCAAGGACGGGCGAAAAGGCAAAGACGACGACAAAGTCAAAGAAGCGCGACCAGGAGTCACTTCCCTTCTCCAAACAGGTCCGTGCTGCCCACCGCCGCGACCGCTACGTGTCCTTTGGCATCGGACGGGGCCTGGGGCGCAACTCGATGGGCGACAAAGCAGCCGCCATGGCAACGGCGACGTCTTCACTGCCGCCGACGTGTCTGCTGTGTCTTGTGCGGTTTGACTCGCGGCAGCAGCTGCGCGACCACGAAGCGCTGTCGTCAAAGCACCGGCGGCAGCTGCGCGATAGAGAGGTGCGCAAGGCGGCCCTGAAGCGGTATGCCAAGATTGCCGAAGACGACGCAGCCCCAACGAAAGCTACGAAAGCCACGAAAGCCACAGACCAAAACGAAGACGACACGATGGTCGACCATGACGACAATACTACACATACCCAACTTACCACAAAAGCCGTCCGACCGCCCGTCCATATTAAACGCCTGCCTCGCCGGAGGGGCGACCTCGCGCCGACCTATACATCGTATGCTGCGCCGATACGTGTTCCCAACTCTGGAGACGATGCTGGCTCCACAGTGTACCACGGCTGTCTTTTGTGTAGGAGGCGGTTTCGGAGCCGGGCCATGCTTCGTCTGCACGAACGTGAGAGTGCGCTACACAGGGCTCGTACGCGTGATCCGGCATCAGTGGCTGCGGCAGTGGCTGCTGTCAACAAGGTTGCCGAGGAGGCTGAATTGCAAAAGAAGGACAAAACTGCAGAGGAGGAAGAAGCAATGCCCGACGCTTTGCATATCCGCCCCCTCCTACGCATGCGGCCTTCTGCGCCATCGACAGCAGGCACGACAACTGCGCAGTATCGTGACCGCGCCCGTGAACGACGCCTCGTATACGGTGATAGCACCAAGAACAAGTCGGCCAAGCGTGCAGCCAAGAATGAGGCTGCAGCTTCTGCTTCTGCTTCGGCAGCCCCCTCCAAGGGCGCCGCCCTACTCAGCAAAATGGGCTGGACGGCCGGCCAGGGACTGGGTGCTCAAGGCGGTGGCCTCACCGAAGCCATTGCTCCGTCCGTGTACCGTTCGGGTGTGGGACTAGGCGCGCAGGGCGGCAAGCTGGGCGATGCAGCGGATGTGGCAGCGCGGCGGACGGAGAGCACGTATGCGGACTTTGTGCAGCAGACGCGGGACACGGCGCGACAGCGATTGATTGCGTTGGAGAAAGAAGAAAAGGAGAAGGAAGAAGCGGAAGCTGCAGCGAAGGCGGCGGAAGAGGCGGCCAAAGCAGGAGAAGAGGCTGCAGCGGTAGCTGCTGAAGAAGACGACGACGATGCCATCTTCAAAGACGAGGACTGATACACGACATTCACAAGCATGCTCAAGGATACCCATAATCAATCAATGTGAATGGATTCTACAACTGTTTCCAAAAGCTTTTGCATATAAAATTAATGAAGAAAAAAAAACAATATGTGCATACAATGTGTATTATATATGTGTGTATGTAAACCCAAAAAGGCTGAATTGCAGCTCAGTTTTTTAAACCCAATGAACCCGTGGGAAATTATTTATGACGAATGAGTATGAGTATGAATATGTATGATGGAAAAGTGATCTGCAGCGAAACGAAAAAAAAATACAAAATTAAACAAACGGAAGGATGCCCGCGGCGGCTATGCCATGACCAGGGCACCGCTAAGGAACGAGGCCAGGCAGGCAGCACCAGCTGCAGCCAGAACGCCGTAGCTGGGGCCAGACACGAGGCCGGCAGCAACGTTGGACTTGGGGCTCGCCGTGACCGTCACAGTGCCATCGCTGTCGCTCGTGCCGCTGGTGCTGGAGCCACCGCCGCCACTGGTCGTCGACGACGCCGAGGTGGTCTGCTGGGCCTTGACGCCCGTCAGGGTCGGGATGCCGTTGTCCGATGCCTTCATCTCGACAATGCTCGACGTCGTACTGTTGAGGTTGGCCTGAGCCAGACCAATCTCGTTGTTGGTCAGGTCGTAGACGGCATAGGTGGACCGCAAAAACGTATCGCCGAGCAGCGCATAGGAGCTACCCGAGGAGGCGGCGATCTGGGCGGCGGCCATGGCCGACAGAGACGAGGACGAGGCGCTACCAATGTCCTGGAAGCCGAACAGGCAGGCGTTGGAGAAGGGCACGTTGGACGGGATCTGCGACTGCATGCCGCTAAAGACGTCGAGGACAATCTGCGCAGCAGGGAGCACAATCGTGGCACCCTTGCCAAGGGACAGCGTCACAGTCAGATCCGAAGGGACGTCGCAGTCAATGAAGGTGTAGCCCGTCACCAGGTCGTCGGTGTAAGCGCCGATGGCGCTGAACAGCGAGGTGGCAACAGAGCTGGGCAGGTACGAAAGGGTGGTGCCCGAGTCGAGAATAGCGGGAAGAGCCTGGCCACCGAGGCTGACGGGGTTGCTGCCCGAACCCTGGTCGGCCGTCATTGAGTTAAGGGCGACGGCCAGGATCGTGTGGCTGCTGGTGCCGTTGCGGGACTGCGTCTGGACAATGGGCATGCTCGACAGGTTGCCGATAAACTTGTCGGTGTCGATGCCGCCAAACAGAATAGAGCCGGACTCGCTGCGGAAGTCGTTGAGGTACAAGCTGTATGCCTTGGTCGAAATCAGGCCTTGTTGCTTAAACTGGTCAATCAGGTTCGGGTAGATGTCCAGCGTCGATTCGCTGGCCGAGTAGCTGATGCCCATGATGCCCGTGCCGCGCACCGTCTGCGTCGCATAGCCCATCTGCAGCGCCTTGATCGAGGCGCCGCCAATCGCAAAAGTGTCGGTAAAGTAGTCGCCGCTCGAGCCTGTGCCGTCCAGGTAGCTAATGTCAAAGTCGCTGCTCACGAACTTGTATGTCGAGCTCTTGGACGAGTCGTACGTGTCGGAGCAGGTGTCGCTGTACTTGCGCTGCAGCAACGAGCTCGTGCACAGGTCTGCATCGGACGCAACAACCCAGACATCGCTGCTGCCCGTGTCGATAACAAGCACCTGCGGCTGCGGCGGCGTGCCGACATCGACGCTGGCGTAGTAGCCGCCGCCTGTGACGTTGTTGACAAGCGTCTCAATGTACGTGTTTGGTGAGCTGGCGCGGCGTCCCAGGGTATTGGCAAGACCAGGCTGGCCAGGCCGTATTCTGTTGATGCCGATTTCGACGACATTGGCGGCTGATGTGGTGGCAATAAAGAGTGCCAGCGACTCGAGGACTGTGACGGACCGCATTGCCGCGATTGTTGCGAGGGCTTGCGCGGTGCGCAAGTTTGTTGATGGTGGTTGAGTTACGAATGGCGATGCGAGTTGTGTAAGAGTGAAGTCGTGAAAACGCGATTTGTGACTCTGCGATGGGATTTGGAGCCAATCGGTGACAGTGACAGCAGCAAACGGCAGGAGCAGCGCAACTGAAATGTCAATATCGAAAAAGAAATAAAACAAGAAAATACTGTCGTAAAAAATAATAGGGGGAAGGCGCAAATGAGGCGTTCTGCAAAAGCTGAGATTCCAAGGAAGGCAGGCGCGCCGGGGGCTGTAAGGTTTCTTGGGGGGCGCGGCGCTTCCTTATTTCTCTATGTTTATTTCTTATTCTTTATTTCCTCTGCCTTGCTTCTCGGAGTCTAGGCAGGAACGGCAAGAGCTAAGGTTGTTCGTCTCCACTCTGACAACCTAAAAAGACCCCTCTGAGACTGAAGAGACTCGTATTATTATGGAGCTTGTCCGCTTCGCGATGTACAGGGCAAGCTTGGCAGGCTTGGCAGGGTAGTGGCGCGGGAAGGTGCGAGATCTTGCTGTCTCCTGTGCAGGAAGGTGCAAAAAAGGAGTAGTGATCTGGTGGACGACTTGGAGGTCAGCAGATCTCAGAGATAATAAAAACGAGGCAGGCGCAAAGGGCAGCAACGCTTTGCGCTCCGTAGAGAAGGCTGGCAAGGCTGGCGCAAAGCAGTATTGAGCCACAGAGGGAAGGAACGACACGACCAAAACCGTGTACCAGGAAAGGCGCAAAAAGAGAAGGACCCAGTGAGGATGTGTAAGAATTTATGCGCTTTGTTGGTGTTTTCGGGGTCTTTTGGTCGTCTGAAGAGGCAGGCGGGGGTGGCCAAGCAGGGCTGCAATTTAAACAAGGAAGGAGCGGAGCAATGCAACGAGGATGCTGAAGACGACTGACTCGGGACAATGCAAAGGGGGAAAGAACGATCTTTTAAACCAGAATTTTTCTATAAAAAAAGGCACGACAGGCAAGAGGGAGCCGCAGGACCTTTTTCTCCCTCATCTCCCCTTTTCAGGCACGTTTTCGTCGAAAAAAACGAAAAAGGATATAAATAATTACGACGACTATTCCGTTAGGTTGCAGCTCAGCCAACGGCAAAGGAAGGGGGGGCGAGAGAGTAAAGAAAACTGAGAAAATTCCCCGAAAACGAATGGACAAAACGGCTCACGCGGCGAGGCAAGCGCCCGCGCCATCAGTCCCTTCCCCCTTTTGGCCCTCTTTAGATCCTAATTTGGCGTCTCTGGGAGGAGAGAGCGAGAGAGAGCTGAGAAGATTGTTGCGGCTAGCGCCTACTCCGCAAGGACGGCCTCGCCTTGGTGCCCCAACCGGGCTCAAACCAGGCGAGCGCCAGGCCCAGCCCTGACCTATCCAGGAGGCGACGTTTGTGCTGCTGTGATGATTCGCTCATATTCCGGGGGCTTCATACCAGCCTTTTGGGCTTGCATTGTGGAATCGCGCATAAAAAATAAGCAGCACATGGCAGTTGATACTTGAGACTAGTCTCGCACTGTTGCGCAAAATAGGAAAGAGCCGAGAGGGCCTCATAAGAAATAGGGTTAAAAGAGCAGCAACGGGACGACCGCGAAACAGAACGAAAGGCCTATTGTTCAGCGCAACATATCTTCTGGATATACGACGTACGCAGCATGGCCTTGTATTACTCGCCACGGTTGCACAGCCTGCTCTCACCTTCCCTCGCGGCTCTGGGCAGGCTGCAAATATCGCTACGGCGTCTGGGCATGTCTCGGCGCGCTGGTATGAGCCTGAGTGAGGCATTCTAGCGCTAGGCAGTGGCTTCTACAGGGCTCCGGTGCTCTTGGATTTCTTGGAGACTCTTGGTATTCTTGGTATTCTTAGTATTCTTGGTATTCTTCGTGTCGCTTTCTTTCACTTGTGTTATTTGTGGTGCCCAGTGACCAATTTCGCTAATGGCCGTCGTCGGTGGATTAGTAGACACCGCAGATATGAACCTGACAAGCTCACGGCTTTGACAAAACTGTTGTTTGTAAGATCCGATGACTCAATGCGGGCGACACATATCGAATATGTCCACGCATACGTGGCAATGCGCGAGGTTTGGTTGTGGAGAGCAGCGCGTCTTGTTGAAAAATGCGGTTGTACTTATGGCACACAGTATACTCCGTATTCTTAAGCAAATTGACCCCAACTGGCCTCTGACACAAAGCCCCTACCTCACTTCTTCCAATGCCGACCAAGGCAGTGCCGACCAAGGCAGTGCCGACCAGGGCAGTGCCGACCAGCTTGCCGGGCAACTCTGGATGCCGCGACATGATGTCCTCGACCATAAGGTCACGCGTCTTCTCCAGCTCCTCACCCGTCATGTCGGCCGCCAGACGCTTCCTCAGCGGGATCTGAGTCAAGCAGAACCGAGCAACCTCGTCCGGGTCGTCGTAGGACCTCAGCGAGAACTGATTATGGAAAACTCTCATGTTTACTACAAAGTATTTATTGTCTTCTACTCCTCGCACCGTCTTTAGATATGTTCTGCTGCCTGCTTCCCTTCTTCTACTTGTATTCCATGCTGTCTGTCCTCATCTGTATGCAATGATTTCAAATACCGGTCGTCATCTTCTAGACGCCAGCGCCGAATTACCCGACCTTTGTTTTGCGCGCGGTTGACAGGCCCCAGGAACAAGGTCGATCACAGACAAAATAAGAGAATAAGCCACCTCGAGCCACAAAGGATTGCAGGCATGGAAAGGCTATCGCGCTATCAAGCTGCGACGTCACGGCGAATATGGGGTAAACGCTTGAGACCACGCACGGGTAGTCTGGTACGGAGTAAAAAAGAGGAATCGTCCAGCTTGGGCGGCCAATTCGCAGCTTGGACGTGGGAGATACTCCATGGAATAACGGTTGGAAATGGCCGTCAATAAGATTCTTGGCCCGTGCTCAGCCTTAGCAGCCTTACGGGCGAGAGACCGTACGAGCTTGGTAAGACGGGCAACTGCTTTGTACATGTACGTAGTAGTAATGATTGCACCTACAGGAGGCTTGAAAGGTAAAGAGGTTTTTTGTCAGTAGATAGTGGCTGGACTGTGTCTGAACTTCTTTTAACTTGATTGCTTGTCACTTGAAGGAGACTCAAGATGGTAGGTGGCATTTCTTCAGCACTGGCAAGGAGCTCATTCCAAATTACAAGAGGAAAAAATGGACAAGAGACGAGAGACGAGAGACGAGAGACGAGAGCTAGCAAACCCTTGTTTCATCCAGCTTTCCGCTAATTCTCCGTGGCATTTGGGAGGAGAACGTGCATCTCCGGCGCCGTCTGTGTTGGTTTTATTCCTGTATAACCGGCGTAGTCTACTGACACTTGGGTGGGACCGCGCTGGCCCTTATAAGCCCGCCAAGTGGTGGCAATTACCAAGTTCCTGACTGGCAGGATGGCCGAGCGGTTAAGGCGCTGCACTCAAGAATTATTCTTTCCAGATTAAAATTTGGTTGACTTGCAGTATCGAAAGGTGCGTGGGTTCGAGTCCCACTCCTGTCAATTTTTTTTGCCGTCTTGTCTTTTTGCCCTTTCTTTTTGCCGAAAGCGAAAACAACATTGATATCAAATGCAATGACTTCTGATGTAATTTATAGATCCTTCTATTTTTGTCAATTTCTTTTCGGGCAGTTCATCCCATCTTTTGCAGCGATTCTTTATGTCGGTCAACCGCGCGCCGGACCGCAACCCGAGACCCGTGCAAACGCTCAACCATGGGGCCAGTGGAGGTGGTAAAGGAAAGGCACTCTTGACGTTTGTTTGCATTCAAGAGTACACGAGCATGCGTACTTGTCGCTTTGCGTGTCAACTGTCAAAGATCGTGATGTCCATACCCCCGCATTCCACGTGACCTTCATGATGACTCATCAAGATGTCGCTGCCAATGCCGACCTATGATTGGTCAATTGGTATCCACCCGCGCTCTTTAGTTGAAGACTTCTGCGAATCCGGAGCTAGATTTTCATGACGACGGACAGCCTTGTGGGAAGCTCTTACTGCTGTACTCCGTATCGACTCATAATTTCATGACGGGATCCAATTTATTTTGAGAGTATTGCTTTGATGATATTCAACCCAACCCAGATACTCTTTAGCAGACAGTCTTTTGAAGTACGGTCCTCCGTCCCAATCAGGAAGGAACCGTCTACACATCCTTGCTCTTTTTGAATAGCCTCACATTTGGTCCTTCTCACTTATCTCACCAAAGCATTCCCCCACCTCACTCACAATGACTGCCGTCACCACCATCGACCTGCCCGGTCTGACTAAGATCGCCACGGGCAAGGTCCGTGAGATGTTTGTCGATGAGGCCGACAAGTCGTCGCTGCTCTTTGTTGCCACCGACCGCATCTCTGCCTACGATGTCGTCCTTGAGAACGGCGTGCCTAACAAGGCCAATGTCCTCACCCAGCTCACCGCCTACTGGTTCAGCGTCCTAACCAAGCCCGGTGTCCTGGCCAACCAGTCGGCTCCCCTCGCCACCCACCTGATTTCGCTGGCCCCCGGCCCGAACGCCAAGATCTCCGAGGCCGAACGCGCCATCCTGCGCGGCCGTGTCATGCGTGTCCGCCGTCTGCGCATGTTCCCCGTCGAGGCCATTGTCCGCGGCTACCTGGCCGGCTCTGCGTTCGCCGAGTACAGCTCCAAGGGCACTGTCCACGGCGAGCCCGTCGGTGTCGCTGACGGCGGTTCGTCGACAGTTCGCTTCCCCGAGGGAATGGTCCGCTGCCAGAAGCTGCCTGCCCCTGTGTACACCCCCTCCACCAAGGCTGAGCTGGGTGCTCACGACGAGAACATCTCCCGCGCCCAGGCCGCCAAGCTGATTGGCAACCCGGCCCACGCTGCCCGCATCGAGGAGCTGGCTTTGGCTGTCTACACGGCCGCCGCTGAGCACGCTCTCAAGCGCGGCGTCATCATTGCCGACACCAAGTTCGAGTTTGGCCTCGATGAGGAGACGGGCGAGGTCGTGCTGGCCGACGAGGTGCTGACCCCCGACTCATCGCGTTTCTGGCTTGCCGACCAGTACGAGGCGGGCCGCGAGCAGGACTCGCTGGACAAGCAGTTCCTGCGCGACTGGCTGGTGCGTGAGGGCCTCAAGGGCAAGGAGGGCGTGACGATGCCGCCCGAGATTGTGGAGCAGACATCGAAGCGGTACACGGATGTGTACGAGCGGTTGACTGGCCAGACACTGGAGTCGGCGCTGGCGAAGCTGGAGTAGACTGGTGCAGGATTACGTGCCACGAGAGAAAACAAGACTACATGGAGGGGATGACGGCGATGTAGACTCGACAGTGTAACGAGAGCACCAGAACGTATCTCGTTTTTTACCTTGCATTTTACCAATTTTAATTTCTATATATATGGCGGGCATAGACAATTGCATTTCTCTCATCATTATTAATAAAACATCACTCGAGTGAGCTTGACGCGCGTCATCATGTCAGATCTGCAGACTGCCAAATGGCTTGCAGAAAAGACGTGCTTCATCGAACAATCTCGCTCGCCTGTCATGATGTGCATAAAGGCGTTGTTCGCGTGTCTTCATGTTGCTCTTCCTGTGAGGCTGTTCTAGGGGAACAAATGGGGTTGAAAGCTAAACGGAATTAACGGAGGGAACACCACTCCATGTGTTCCATGGATGTTCCACAGGAGTTCCAGAACAATATTGTCAGCGAAGACGCGGCCGAAACAAACTCGCCTTGCCCGACAGGCAGGAGATCGATTACGGCCCAGATCATGCTTTCTCCTACGGTATCGTATCCTTTGTCAGAGGTTATTAATTCTCCGCAGCAGAGCCATATCGTAAAAATAAAAGAAGACGAAAATCGAAAATAAAAGACACATGTCTGCGATGACCACGAAAGAAAGTTGTCTCTTATTGTGAATTATGTTGCGACAAGAGTCCTGCCATTTGTCTTTGTCACCCTCCCCGTCTCAGATCCCCACCCTTCCACCACTTGTGAGGACCCCAGTCTAGCCACCAAAACGGTAACATCTACCGAGTCCTGTGCAACAATGACAAGGGAAACAAAAGATACAGGTCTTGGACTGTCACAGGCAATTTTAGTTGATGTTGCTGGCTGTCTAACTCTCAAAAGACAGAAACATTTCATTTCATTGTTTGTGGCGAACATTTTCTCTCTCTCTCTCCCTCTCTTAGCTACCTCCCATACCTGATTCTGTTCCAAATGTTTAATCCCTAGTCCTAATTGAAATGCAAAACCCAAATCCAGAAATACAACCCGTTTTCACCAAAGTCTTGTAATGATCCAGACCAGCAGACCCGTAAAACACCGAAAACACCTAGTATGCAGCGAGAGGAAAAGACAAAGTAGTAAAAGTCTTATTGAGAAAAACGGAATGCCCGCGGTCAACGTACGGGGAAACAATGAAACGAGAAAACAAAAAGAAGCATAAATCGTAGTAAAAAAAACAACTTGTGAGAATGATAGAAAGTGAGACACAGGACCACCTTAGTCCCACCGTCTGGTGCGTCCTGGACGCCGAGGAATACGAATACCATTGGGATAGTGGCTTCGTGGCGGTGGGTAGAGCGTCGGTACGGGGTCTGTACCGATGGGTGCCCGGTACTCGACAAGAGACCGGTCACTAGCGGCATCGTCGAGCTCAATATCGTCTGAGCCCCGGCCCGTCAGGTATTCTTTTTCTTTGTTGAAATTTCGGTGGATTGGTGGCGGGTTTTTCTCGAGGGTGCCAAAGCTGACGAGCAGTGCGAGAGCTGCGATTCCGGCCAGAATGGATGTCATCTCATGGAAGGCATTGCTGTAGGTACCGGCAATCAGCTGCTGCAGGTCGGGCCATATTTCGACAAGAGCCGTGGGCGATCGGCGCAGGACGTCCATCTGCATAGGAGTCAATGTCTCCAAAACATCGGCCGACTGGACTTTGGTGTTGAAAATAATGGTGAAAGTTGTCAAGCCGATGACACCGCCGAGGATCCGGAGCTGAGAGATGGCGCCCTGGGCTGCTGCATGGTCGTCGAGTTGTGCTTGTGCCGTAGAAAGCATCGTGCCTGCAGACATGAAGAGTCCGAAACCGATGCCGAAGACGGCCAGGTATGCGTACAGTGGCCCCGACTTGTAACCGATCGAGTTAACCGTGGCGAGCAGACTGACGCTGATGAGCATCAAGACGCATGCTACAACGACGACAGGCGATGTGTGGTTCTTCTTGGCGTTGAGAGGGCCAGTAATCAGGCATCCGAGGGCCGTTCCACCAAGCATGGGAAAGAGGTGAAGTCCAGTCTTGAATACGCTCTCGCTGTTGACAATCTGGAAACGCTGCGGAACGGTGATGACGAGACAGAGGTAGACGTAGCCTACCAAGAACTTGTCCAGAAGGCAGCTGACATACACGCGGTTTTTCAAAAGGCGAAGGGGGAAGATCGGCTCCATCTCCCAGTAGCGGCCGGACGACAGCAGCGATTCCCAGCCCATAAATAGAGCGAAGCAAATGGCCGCGGATGTGAGACTGGTAAGAACCAACAGGCTGTTCCACTGGACGACAAGCGAACCGGCCTCCTGCATGGCGATGACAAGGAGCACACAACTGGCCAAGAGTAGGAGACTACCGATGATGTCGACGCGACGTAGAGTTCGGTTCGTTCCGTGGCATCGTGTGGGTTCGACGGGGTACAGGAAGACTATTCCGGTAATCGCGACGATAGCAAACGGGGCGCTGAGGAGAGCTTGGTCAGTATGAGTACATATCACTAGGCATAGAAGCCGACTTACTTGAGCCAGTAGATCACCCGCCAGCTAGAAACCTGAGGGATCAATCCGCCCAAGACTGGACCGAGAACAAACGAGAGCGAAAGTGTGATGCCGATAATCTTGCCGATTACGTCGGGCTTGTGGGCAGGGCCAATTTCGGGAAGGCAGATGGTGGTAAGGCTGTAGAGACCGGCGCCACCGATACCCTGAAAGGAGCGGCAGACGATGCTAGGGGGACAACATCAGCAATTGTGCTTTTTCAAACGGTCGGAAGGAGAATACAACTTACAGTTGCGTCATATCATAGGAGCAGCCGCATGCAACAGAGCTGATTACAAAGATAATCCACGAGGCGATGAGAATGTTGCGTCGGCCATAGATGTCACTGAGCTTAGCAAAGAAGATGGAGAAGCCTGTGAGTGTGTTAATAAACTATGCCATGGGAATGCGTAGGAAGCTCAAGCGTCAAGAAGATATATACCCATGTATGTCAACAAATAGCCTATAACAACCCATGACGAGTCTCGAAAGCCGTTTAAATCTTCTGATGTCGCCAAAAGGGATGTCGAGATGATGGTCGTGTCGAGTAGGGAGAAGAAAAAGCCGAGTAAAATGCTTCATGATAATGTGAGCATGCGAATATATTTATGCGGCTTATTCGATTTCAAAAAAAAAAAAAAAAAAAAAAACTCACCATGCCATCAAAAGGTTCCTTCGAAGCCTTCGGCCACGCCGCGGTACGGTTGCTATTGAGTTTGTCCTTGCTGCTGCTCTGGCTGCTGCCCGTGCCCGCGCCGCTCGAGTCTCTGCTTCTCGAAGCTCGGACAAGTTATGTAGCGTCTGCGGAAATGCATCGCCGTACAGTTCCGAGTCGAAGTTGAGCCGGTAGAAAGGATCATTGTGATCTTCTGAAGGCCGTGTCTGTTGTTGGTGTTGTTGCTGCTCCTGTTGCTGCCGTTCATGTTGCTGCCATTCATGTTGGTGTCGCTGCTGCTGTTGATGTGAAGCATATGATTGGGCGGGAGGCTGTGGTGGTGGGGGAGGCCGGGGTAGCGGAGGCAGAGGCGGCAGCGGAGGTTGCCGCGCACCGAGGGGCGACAGATCAATCATTGTGTCGAGTCACCGGTGTGAGTTATGAGAACAATTTCAGTATACAAAAGTACGCCTTGGATCACCCGACTCCAAGGGGCCGATTTTGTCCGTGCCGGGCAGATGCCGACCCAGTTTGATAAAAGCAATGGACTCGAGTGTGTATTGGCAATCTTGTGTTCCGTGTGAGGCCAACGAGTCGAAAGGCGTTTTCTGGTGTGCTAACGTGTTGCTTTTTTGATATAATCGTAGACGAAGTGAAAGTGAGAGTAAGCTGGAGAGATTGTGGGTTTTAGGCGTCGAAGCTGGCGAGAAAACTTTAGACCGGGAAATATCAAATGAGAGAAGGAGCCGGGATCTTATTGACTGGCCATGAGGAGTGGAGGTCGATTGGCTGACTGTCGAGCTGTTAAAAGGAGATTGTGATGCTGTAGATGCTTGAAGAGATGCAAAGTGGTAGAACGTGTAATGAAGAATAAAGTGACGAACAGAAGAGAGGAATTTGAGGGCGTTGGGATTTAAGAGAAAGAAAGAGAAAGAGCGCGAGGATGCGAGACAAGCGAGAAAGTTGTGGCTTGCAAATTGGACACCAACAAGGAACAGCGAGCGTTGTCAGTCTATGGGTGCACAGAATAAAAGACCTGGGTCTGGAGGGCATAGACAATACCATATATATCTTGGGGCCAAATGAAGGAATATGCAATGCAAATAAAGAGGGTAAAAAGAGACGAAAAAGACAGCAAGAAAAAGAAATAGAGAATGGAGATAACCCCGTGAGGGCTACAACGCTGACTGGTAGAAGAAGACAAAATAGACCACTAAGCGTGAGATGAAGCAAAACGGACATATAGACGACTAGGCAAGAGGAGGGAAAAAAAGCATCGAATGTAATGCTCAGAGACACAACTGTATACGGGGCAAAACAAAGTGCACGGAACGAGGCCACGCAATTGGCGAGGCCGGGGTTGGCGAGAACAGTAAAAAATAAAGGCTGTGATAGGAGGGTTGAGTTAAAAAAGGTGAGAAGGACGTGTAAGAGGATCAGTCAAGATGGGGGTCAAAAAGACGGTAAGCGGGGACTCAAGATGCGAGAAAGAAAAAGACGGGAGGCGGAGGCAGAGAAGAATCGGGGGACTAGAGATGAGAGAGTAGAAAGCGAGGGAAGCCCTCGGCGTGCCTCGTCCCGTCATCGCCTTGTTTTTCTTTATCCCACCCAGCCAGTTGCTTCGTTTTTGTCTTGCCACGGCCGCTTCACGTAGCGATGCAGGCCCGGTTCTTGATGTCTTGGTGTCTCTCCCGTGGTCCTGGCCAGTTACAGATGGTCTCCGCATCTGCATGTCTAGGTTGCCCGTGTATGGGCAACAGGACCTGTGAGCCTGTGGAATGAAAGGTCGAGTAATAAGTAGAGACGAATGGTAGTATAAAAGTACAAAGGGAAAGACAAGTAGTTGGGGGCCAAATAAAGATGGGATACAGGCAGAAACCATCACACCTCGACAGGCTTCTGGAACCACCACCGAGGCTGACCGGTTCATCTGGACTGAGAAACGGTCAAGATGAGCGGCACAGACAGTAGCGACATCTAGAAGACCAAAAGAACAGGCCAGGCGGTCCGTTGACGAACCGGACCGGGGAAGAGAGGTCTAATGGTGGAGCACAAGCGAGGATCAATGGCACGGAATGAACAGCAAACCAAGAAGCGAGCGAGACCAGGGTGAACAAAAGGGGAAGAGAAGGTGAGAGCAATTTGGGTTTTGGGGCAGGCTCATGTAGCATACAAAAACAAAAGACTCCACTAGCGAAGCCCGCAAGGCCTAGAAGAGCGACACAGACAGACCAAAAAAAAAAAAAGAAAAAAAAAAGAAAAAAAAAGAAGAAGAACACAAAGTAGATGGGCGCAGCAGCAAGGGCCTGGGTGCAGGGGACAGCTTTGTCTGATTCGGCTGCCTCACGCCCAAAGAAGAATCTGGCTGTACCACAGGTAGCCGTCTTGTGTTTCGTTGTCCGCCTGTTGCGTGCGAGAGAGAAACACTAAAAATGGAGTTGACCTGTCCATCCTGTGTACCGGAGCATCAACTGTGTTGAAAAGCTTGCCCAAGATTCGTCAGGTGTACGTAGAAAGATGCTTGGGGTGACTACGATACCCCCGTAATGACTTGCCGGCCAGGGGTATGTATCGAGGATCTGGTGGCGGCGAAGACGAAGAGAAGCCCAAAGACGAACTATCCTAGTCTCTGCGAGCTGAGAGAAGGGATATGAATAAAATCTCTGGATAGGTTTCTCGGCTATCGTCAGGCCCTGGCCCTTGCATCTCGTGTTCCTGTACAGGGTATGCCAGTCCCATGCCTCGAAAGGAAAGTTGTGCTGAAAGGCAGACCCATTATTTGATCCTGTATTGGGTAGCGAGTCCCTTGTGCCTTGCGTGAACTCGAGAAAGAAAGGTGCAGTTTTTATGGCGTGCCACAAAGCACAAATGAGTCCAGTATTTGACGGGTGTCGTGCCGCGTGCAACGAGCTAGGGGCACGTTGGTGAAGAAAAAGGATGCGATGCGAGCGAGAGGATGAATATCAAGAGGCGAAGCCAGTCACAAGAAGGACTCAACACCGAACAGCTATCGACCCTCACGCGGTAAAAACTGCCTCTTGATGCTATATCTGTCCTTAAAGGAGGGATGTCAAGCCGACAAATGTCAATTGGCTCATCTCGGCTGAAGATCGATTTCGAGGTTTGATGTTGCGATGTGTATTTATCCCAAGACCTGTACAAGATGCGACTCGGATTGGCAGATGCAAGCACATGGACGCAGAGAACAAACGAACGTTGAAAAAAAAAAAAAAAAAGACACAAGAAAGAATCAGCGCCAAGCAGCCAATAATACTTTGCGGCAAAGATGGAGATCTGGCCGTGGTGAACTGACTGGCCCGCCAGGCAGTCAAAGACAGATTGCTTGGCGGCACAGCAGATGCATGACATATCATCCACGACGCACGCAATATTTTTGTGCAAATCTAATGGAATCAGGGGAACAATAGTACTCTAGAGGGGGCAGGCCTTCAGCTGTTCGGTACTGTAAGGACGGGTGCCGTCGTTGTTGACGCGTTGTGAAGCCAGCTCTGACCGCGGCAAAAATGCTCTCGGGAAGAAACAAACAAAAAACAAGATAGGAAAATAGAGACAATAATAAGACAGTCTTCGTAAAGATCCTGGCACTGGCCGAGAAAGGGGACGGAAAGAGACAGTTGCACAGACCTGCCGCTCTTCGAGGACTGTTGCACCAGGCTTATAGGACGGCAATACCTCTCACAGTAGAGAAAGAAAGAAGGACGCAGCCAAGACACAACACTCTCTCTGTGTTTCAACGCGCTCTGTTGTTTCTAGTCGGGTTTGTGTGACCCCAACAGACTGCTGCGCTCCAATTCAACTGTAGCACCGGGGCAGCTCAGCTTCTGCAATTGTAGGTCGCCACGCTCGTCGGGGCATCCTGTTGGACGGCAAGATGACAGAATCAGAGACTTTGTCACCCATCGCCATTCCTTGGCTCAAGACAGACGGCGTGTCGGAGGCAGCAGATCCAAGATCAAGACGCAGACGATGAGGGCGAGGCTGTCTCTGCGGATGTCTTTGTAGGCCGTTCGAAATTTCCCTTCGCCGCCTGCGAGTGTCCAAGACGACGATTGCCTTTGGCTCTCCATAAAAAATGACCGTCTCTCTCCGTCCCGGTGATTTCGTTCATTTCGTTCAGGTTTCGGGTTGTCTCGGTCGCCGCGAAATGACTCGCATAGTTTCTCAATTGGGCAGTTTTCTTGGGCTCCTTCGAGGACTATTGTCTTTCTGTTAGTAGGCTGCCACTCGACACAATCAAACAAGATGTTGCTCACCTTTCAGCCCGATTGTCGCACTCGTGTCAATGTCACTTGTCTCTAGAAGGAAAAGAAGATGTCCACTTTTTTGTCTCCTCGACAGTTGGAAGCACATGCACACCCACACGCGCAGCTCGCACGCATCTGCACAAGCACAGTATGGAATAAACTTGCACACCAAAGTTTGAGGCACTGGGACACTGGTCGAAGGCCGGTTTCACCTCGTCCAATTCAGTGCTATGCTTCTTTGTGCTTGGTGGGATACAGCACAACGTGCACCTCGCACAAGCAGCGCATCAAGAAGGCGGCGGTCGCCACGGTGAGTAAAGAGGGCCCTGATATGAGATGCGCCGTTTCAGAAAGCTTCGAAAGCCTCTGTCATTGCTGACTATTTCGAGAAAGCCGCAGTATGCTGACACAATCTCCAGAGTGCTTCATCAGGGCCTTTGCGGTGTACTTCAACTTGCCCGATGTAGCTTCGGTGTGCAGTTCTGGGCTTTTGGACAGAAGCTGGAGTCTACAGGATCCGAGCTGAGCAAAAGGGCCGGTCGATGCGGTGTGCGTCGTCAGATTACGTATGGCCGGCGTCGACCGGCAATCGCCCGGCGTCACTCACAGCCTGCAGCAAACACGCACATTTTGTGTCGCCGCAGGCCTTGTATCAGGCTAGATCTGTTTCCTTGAAGCACATAAGTGCGAACTTTGCATGTCGTCCCACGGCGCTCTGCGGAGAAGGGTGCAGTGTGTGGTCGGTTAGACCGTCCTACTCTTGAAAGTTAGAAGACACGCCGTAAGACGAAACCAAAGCTAGCCAAAACAAAGGCGGAAGAAGAAGATGCACAACTCAAGAAGAAAGAAAGCAGGGAGTCGATATTTTACCTTTTTTTTGATATCCCGTGAGGGGCTATATCGATCGTAGGATGATTTGGCTCTGTCCGGTCCACCTTGATGCAGGCGATACCCATGCCACACGATATGCGCAAGACAGTGGAATGGCGCTGCGACGTCGATGATTGCAGAGATGCGTTTTTGTCTTTGTTTTTGACAAGTTGACAAAAGTCTTGATTGACAGCAATGCAAGGCAGATGATGAGCCCCTTGCTCATCGGCCGCACTTTCCCTAACTGTCACAAGGAGATCGCGAGGAAGGCGTTGCCGGGCACGCGCACGGTCGTGGCTGCCAATCCTTGACTGCACCGCCCTTACGATTAGTCATCTCCCCCTATTCGAACGACATCCCCTCTTTAATGACTGAATTTGCTAGTAACTTTTGTATTTGTCTTGTTTCTCGGACTCTCACCAGACCTGCAACCGCCTCACTCACACTCACAAGACAAAAAAGCCGCCTACCTCACGATGTCTAAAGGGACAGGGCCAGGCAATATTCCGCCGCTCCTCACAGCTACGCCCCGGATAATGTCGCCGGCAGCATTTCCTATTTGGCCCTAGAGGTAGTATTGAGTCGACACGATTCTACCAAATATCCGGCAACGACGGGATATGGTGTTTGTCTTATTGGTGAGATGATACAGAAGGGAAGGCGGGCATGTATTGAATGTAATGAGATCACAACTGGCCCCGCCGCGATGTCTCTTCCGTCCTCCTTTTGGTTTTGTTGAGAATATTTACGCAAGTGCTGACATTGTCTCGCTCATTACTTTGTCCTCCCCCTTCAATACAACTCTGTGATCGATATCCCACGTGCGCTTGTTCTCCTCTGCTGCATCGTCCAGATAGAGTCCCTTTGCCCTCGTCGTGTTTTGCCTTTTGGCCCAAACGATCTTCCAGTCGTCGGGTTGTTTGTTTTTGGTTTTGCCAGATCCTGCACTCACCAGTCCAACGTGAAACGACGATCTATCCCCCCTTCCATCTCCCCGCTGTGGATGTGAAGCGTTACGGGCGTATTCAAGCACAAGCACAGGCACAAGCAAAAAAAAAAAAAAAAAAAAAAAAAAGCCTAGTGGCCATAGCCTCTTATAATTTGCGTGTCGCGATGTCCACAGGTTTTCTCCTGGTCATTCATGATGGGGCGGTGGAGAGGGAGAGCATAGTTGCTCAACAGAGGGCCAGGGAGAAAAAAACTCTTAATCGCCGCTTACTCGTGGTCTAGGAGATCAAGTTCTTGTGGTTGTGGTCGTGGTCGTGGTCGTGGTTGTGTTCCTTTCTTGGGGATTGCTGGTGCGAGGGTATCTCTACGGAGCGCCGTAGCTTCTGTTTATTTCTGCGTTCTGGACGGACGGCTTGGACCTGCAAGCGTTGTCTGAGCCGGCCTTTTTCTGTGTTGCGTATCCGGTTTGACACCGTATTTTTGTCCTTTCCCTTCCAGACCATGATATTTGTTGTAATTCATCTTCAAAAGTGCTTTAGAGCCTGCCATGCTCGAGCATTCAGATCACCAGTAGTTTACCACGGATGCACCAGCCATGCCGGCCGTTGAAGATTGTTGGCGAGACACCGCATGAACAGGATATCGTTAACGGCCGTCCAACTATCCACCTCGAGCCATGACATGTCCAAATTGGGAATGGCTGTGACCTTTGAGCAGGATGAAGGATACAAAAATGGGTGGAAATACACCGAATCGGTCCTTGCTGCTCTCTTTTCTATTGATGTCAACGGAACACCAAGCGGTACAAGAACAAGAAAGACACACTTGTATCCCGACTTGAATGGCTGTCAAACGGGTGCAAAATGGCGATTGTGGTCGCACACTCGTGCTAGTGCACCTGCCTCTTGTCCTCTTGTCCATCTTCCCGTCATCTATTCGCGGCAACTCTAAGAATGCGAACAAGAGAAAATCTGTCGTGAGCCTAGAAAAACTCGATGTATTTTTGCCTTTTATTTACTTTCAGTCTTACCCCCGTGCTGTTCTCGCCTCGCCAACACGAAGGAGCACTTATGATATTTACAATCATCTAGATACAGTCAGCACTATCAAACGGCAAACGAAAGCAACCACAGCCTGACAGGGCCAGCTTTAAAGTGCCGCGACTGCGTCCGGACCGCTGATCAAGCATGTCAGACGGGGCATTATTCACTGTGGCGGTCTCTGCCAGAAAAATGGGGACGTGGAATCATACCATGGTGTATTGCGTGCCCCGCCGTTCCCACGCGCGCTCTGCATTCAGGATTTCAAATTCATTATATGTGCCGCCAAGCCCGCGTCCTGATATTTATGACACGGAGCATGTACTCACATGGACAAAAGGCGAGACAGAGATGTTTCCTGCTCGACTGTAGGACAGTGTATTTGACACTAGAAACCCTTAACTGTCAGCACAATAATCCTGCCCACTTTTTAGTGTTTCTCACGGTAGCATCGTCATGTTCCCGCGTGCACTTCAACTCTCCCAGCTGCTCTCGCATCTCACCACCTCCCGCAAACATGTTGCTATCGCCCCAGTCTGTTTTATGCGGAAAAGTACGGTGCGGACAAGCCCGAGCCACGGGATGGGATGGGGGATTACCTCTTGCTTACGATTTCCCCGTGGCCCGCCATGCAGTCATCTGGGGTTGAGTCTGAGTGATTCCATATTGCAACCCTTTTATTTCAAAGTCTGGGCTCGATTCACTGTTTACTACATCGAGCAGAAGGGGAAAGCCAAAACAAAACATTCGAGCTGTGTGAAACGGCCTAGAAGAATTATATCGGGATGGACGTGCGTGGAAATAGGGATTCAGGACTCAAGTTCCCCGTTGGATACGGGTCAAGTGAGGACGACGTGAGGAGAATGTGGGTACCGTCCTGAACACGTTCTCAGAATGGCCTCAGTCTCCTTCCATATCTACGCAGCCCGACCGAAACTTGTCTTCAGTGTCTCCCTCGATGAGCGTGTGTGCTTTTTCTGTTTTAGTTTCCAGTCTCCTTCTGTCTCTGTCTCTCATTCCCTGTCTCCGTCAAGAAGGGGCTGAGCCTCTGCATTCTGTTGTCCCTTTACTATCTGGGCCAGGCAGAGCCAGACGGCTCTCCTCCGTGACCGCTGGTTGTCCTCGATATGTCCTGTTGTTTTTTTTTTTTTTTTTCTTTCTTTTCCTTTCCTGGTTTATTTGTTCTCGGAAATTTCTCATGGCCGTGTTCATGTCACACGTTCTTTCGAGCGCAGCACGCGTGTGTGTCCTCCCTACGTCTCCACGCACCCCCTCCCCCCTTGGGCTTTGTCAAGCTGCCAGCAGTTCCCTTCCGGTCCGCCCTTATTCCCAAGAGAGAGTTTTCTGCAACTTTACCTTTCCACTTCGAGCCTTCGACGGCATTGGCGAGGGCCTCTGTGCAACCGGCGTGTGTCCGATTCGGCAAGAGACTACGTGTGCCCACTATTCTTTGCCATCCCCCATTAAGAGAAAGATTAAAAGGAAATAAAGGAAAAGAGTCGCAGGGTGGGGAGTCGTAGGAAGAAATCCGCAAAGCTTGATGGGTAGAAAACATGGCAAAAGAGGGTAGTGTGCGTCGTATGAGAGCAAGGAAAGTAAGAAAGACACTCGATGCCCACCCACATCCTCCTCGAGGCTGCTTCATGTCTTTTCCCAGGACTTGGATAGGGAGGAACTGACTCGTCGACGAGCGTGGCAAAAACAAGATGAATACAGTCGACATGTGAACACCGGGATATCAGAGCACCAGATCGGAAACCAAAAGACAGAAACCCGAAAACAGAAAACAGAAAGCAGCTCCAGCCCCTGTGACGCTCTCTCTCTCCTCCATCGTCCCTCTTTTGAGTTGAGCCAGGACCAGCTTGAAAGAGAACGGGGCGGTGAGGATCCAGAAAAAAGGGACCAGACAAGGCCAGGCCACCCAGAAGAAATATCTCGGCCAGGCCCCTCCCCCCAATCGAGAGACAGCTCGGCGACGAGAAGCTTTTGCCACCTTGATAGAAAAGCGGCCCCGGCTCACTTTTCTCTTGTGTTCTCTGACAAGCACGAGGTGGGCATCCATTTTCAAAACCCCTTATCCTTCACTCCTCCATTCCCCTCCCCTTTTCACACTATCGGTGTATCGATCCCATCGTATAAAGCGCCAATCAACATAAAACCGGTGTTGCTCATCGTCAGAGAAAAAAATCCGTGAGGCGCGCTCGTTCGACTTTGACCACTTTTTGCCCCAGACGCTTGTTCACTGCTCGGAGAGGGCGCAGCCAAAACAGCCAAAACAGCACATACGACAGACACAACACGCAGCAATATCCAGCAACACTGCCAAGCTCCAAAAACAGCAAGAGCACCGTGCAAACGGAACATGGAAAGTGAATGACGAGTGCTCCTTCCAAGGACCATCTTGGTTCCAGATTTATATCTTCGTGAGGCAGGCGCGAAGGGCCGTTCCTTCCTCAGTTGATTCTCTTCACCCCCAACTCCAGCCGCTCCTTCCGTTTCTAGCTCCAATTCAACATTATCCGTTTGCCCTTTTCTTCCCCCCTCCTGACTTAAGGTCGCGTTTTCCTGCTTTCCTATTTCTCAAAATAACATCCTTCTTTCTACACCATCACTGCCTTTCCTCTTCCTTTCTTATTCCTTTAAACCTACATATCCCTGATCGTATTTTTCTCCCTGTCAGTTTGGTTCTCCCACGACGGTCTCATTTTGACAGATTATATATTACTTCGCTGTTGCACTGCCGCCACCCGCATAATTCACTCCCCTGGCCGCTGTTTATTTTTTTTCTCATTTCCCATTCCCCTGGACGATATCCCCTTTACGCTTTTACGCACTTTACGCCCTTTTCAACGTCGACGCCTTATTGTTTTGCACTAGACGGGCGCCTTTGTGGCATATCCCCAACCTTACGGGTCGGCATTCTAGGCCCAAGACATCACAAGATACCATCCGGCCATGGTGTCGAAGGATGCACGGCCAGACGGCCACACAGACGATGCGATTGCCGTTGTTGGTATGGCATGCCGGTTTCCTGGTGATGCCGACAACGTCGAAAACTTCTGGGAGATGGTCCGGGACGGCAAAGATGCTTGGTCCGAGATCCCAAGTGACCGGTTCAATGCCAAAGGCTGGTACCATCCAGATCCAAATCGGCCAGGAAGTGCAAGTCTCTTTGTGCTCCTCTTTGTCCCCTGCTGTATTAGCGGTCTGGTGTTGACAGATAAATCTGCAATATACTAATACGTCCAATTCTAGTTTCATATCCGAGGTGCTCATTTCATCAAAGGCGACATTGCAGCTTTTGATGCACCAGTAAGTCATGGCACTCCCTTTCATTATGAAGCTAGCCCTTGTTTTCTACCAAAGCCACTTTTCTCCTAAAATTTGTGTACTGACTGGTGTGCACATAGTTTTTCTCGATATCTACAGCAGAAGCGGTGTCCATGGACCCACAGCAACGAATGCTGCTTGAAGTCGTTTACGAGGCCCTTGACAGCGGTACGTTTGTTTACACGGCAATCACATTTCACCGCAGTTTTTGATACAAAATCACTAATACTCTCAACTTGTAGCCGGCATTCCTGTCACCTCGTTGTCCAACACAGCGACGAGCGTTTTCTGCGGCTCTTTCGTGCGAGGTGAGCTCCCCTGCAGCAAACTCGCGAGCATTCTTGAAGTTTGACACGAACCTAACATGCCCGATAATTAGATTACGAACAACCATGCATGCGCGATCCTGACACGACGCCCCCGTATTCTGCAACAGGGAACGGCATTGCCATTTTGGCCAACCGGATCTCTCACGCATTTGATTTCGCGGGCACCAGTCAAACCATTGATACCGGCTGCTCTGCGAGTATGATTGCAGTCCACCAAGCATGCAGAAGCTTACTGTCGGGAGAGTCCAACGTGGTAAGACCTACCTTCATATCACTGTCTTCCCATTATCGCCACCATATACTGACAAATAAGGGCGTCGCTGCCGGTGTTGGTCTCATCTTCTCGCCCAACACTCTTGTGCCGATGGCGAACCTCAACATCCTTGGCTCTGACGGACGGTGCTATACCTTTGATGAACGTGCCAACGGCTATGGACGTGGAGAAGGAACTGGCGTTCTGATCCTCAAGCGCCTCAAAGATGCTATTGCCGCCAATGACACAATTCGGGCAGTGATTCGTGCAACAGCCAGCAATCAAGATGGCCACACACAAGGTTCGTATTTTTGTTTCACTGTGCACTGCATCAGTCTTATTGTGTTTCATTTGTTCCAGCAGCTGACTCCCACTATAGGTATCACCCTCCCGAGCCAAGCCCGCCAAGTTCAGAATATGAGCGACATCTACCGCAACTCTGGGCTCGACATCACCCGGACGGCGTACATGGAGTGCCATGGAACCGGCACCCAGGTCGGCGACGTCAAGGAGACACAGGCTGCGACTGAGCTGTTTTGCAAGCACCGCACATCCGAGAACCCACTCATCATTGGCTCCGTGAAGACAAACATTGGCCACCTCGAAGGAAGCGCCGGTGTGGCTGGGTTGATCAAAGGCATCCTAGTCGTTGAGCGTGGTTTCATTCCGAAACATCTCAACTTCAATTCTCCCAATCCGAACATTGACTTTGACCGCATGAGGCTGAAGGTACACACGCCCTCGTATCTTTGCTCAATCTTTATTTCCGTTCAAATTTCTATCTTTACTAACATTGAAAGATTGCCACAGAACTTACACCTTGGCCAATTCCTGGGCTTCGCCGGGCCAGCGTCAACTCGTTTGGCTTTGGTGGCACCAACGCCCATGTCGTTCTCGATGACACGCCTCACTTTCTCTCCGAACACAACATAGTTGGCGGGCATCACAACACATTTCTCTTTCCCGGCGATGAGCTAGAGAGCAGAACACGGACAAGTGCCCAACCTCCCAATCGCCATCTTTTTGTTTTCTCTGGCCACGATGAGGCTGGGCTTACGAGAGTGATTGAAACCCAGGCCAAGTATGTTACCAAAAACACGTCTACTGTCGACTTTGAGAACAACTATGCCTACACCCTCTTATCGCGCCGGTCGCGTCTGAACTGGCGTACGTTTATTGTTGCATCGACAGCCACGGAGCTGTACCAGAAGCTGGAGACCAACTGCACTTCCAAGCCACTTCGAGCACGCTGCACACCAAAAGAACTCGCTTTTGTCTTTTGCGGACAGGGGGCGCAATGGTATGCCATGGGCCGCGAGCTCCTCAAATACCAGGTGTTCTACTCGGCCATTTCCACTGCGAGTTGGTACATAAGTTCCATTCTCGGAAGCCCCTTCTGCCTTTGGGATGAGCTGCATCGCAGCAAGGAGCTTTCTCAAATCTCGGATCCTCAGATTTCTCAACCTGCCACCACGGCCATCCAGGTTGCCCTGGTTGACCTCCTCCTTTCTGCTGGCATCGTACCAACATCTGTTGTCGGTCATTCCTCAGGAGAAATTGCGGCTGCATATGCGGCCGGTGCCATTACGCGGGAAAATGCTTGGAAAATAGCATACTTTCGCGGCCAGGCCGTCTCTCAAATCTCGAATTTGGCACCAGAAACGCAAGGAGGTATGCTTGCTGTAGCATTGTCGGAAGAGGATGCCCGTAGTGGCATTGCTGAAGCGAATGTTAGCTCCGTCGATGTTGCATGCATCAATGGCCCAGAATCCGTCACACTCTCTGGTGACGCTGACGGAATCTCCCAACTCCATGACTTCTTCCGGAGTCGCGGCCACCGGGCAACAAATGTCAACGTGAGCACTGCTTATCACTCTCGGCACATGAAGGTCATCGAGGACATATATCGCAACTCTTTGAAGGATCTTGGAGCCCCACTTGCCACCTCTGGGGCAGTGGCATTCTTTTCCTCTGTATTTGGTCGACAAATCCCGCTCTCCAAGCTTGGTGCCGAGTACTGGGTGAAGAACTTGGTCCAGCCAGTGCAGTTTTACCAAGCTGCTACGAGCTTGATGGAAACGACAAGTCCCGACAGTCTGCTCGAAGTGAGCCCACATCGCGTATGGGAGTCTACCCTGCACCAGATCTATGGCAGCTTGCAGGGAACTCCAGACAGTTTCGTGGAGCCTAGCTATGCATCTCTTTTACATCGTGATCGGGATGCATCGCAGACATTTCTCGAGGCATTGGGCGACCTCTGGGCTCAAGGCTTCTCCTTTTATCTCAACTTGGCCCTCATAAGGTTCGTCACAATATTCCCATCCAAGTAAAGAAAATCTCTGCCCTTAACATATATACTAACACCCTGAATAGTTCAAACACGGAACACAAGCCTTGTCATCTGGTCGACGTACCGTCTTACCCTTGGGATCACTCCAAAAAGTACTGGCATGAGTCGCATCTGTCCAGCGCCAACCGTTTCCGCTCTCACGGTCGTGAAGACATTATTGGTGCACCGCTGGAGAACTCCACACCACAAGACCCTCGCTGGAGAGGCTTCTTTCGTGTACAAGAGAACCCATGGCTGAAGGACCATGTCATCCAACGATCCATTATCTACCCTGCTGGCGGCATGATTGCAATGGCCATTGAGGCCGCAAAGCAACTTGCAGACCACAGAAGGAAGATTCTCGGCTATGAGGTGACCAGCTATAAGATCATCAAGCCGATGCTCATTCCAACGTCCACGCAAGGTCTCGAGCACATGCTCAGTGCCCATGTTCTTGATGAGGATGACGAGGACTTCCAAGCGTCCAATAGCACCTACAAGTTCACCATTCTGTCCAAGCCCACCGACGGCCCATGGACGACGCATTGCAGAGGCCGGTTCTCTGTTGTCTATTGCAGAGAGAATGTTTCCTCCTCAGCAGAGATGGAACACAGATTTGGGACAAATGCCCAGCTCCAGGCTTGTCGATACGTGCAAAAGTCATGCCACACCCCTCTCAATCCCCGTCAGTTCTACGAAACACTCGATGTCATCGGTATGACATATGGACCACAGTTTCGCAATCTCGTCGAGATTCAGCGTGGCGATGCAACGGCCCATGCTGTCATTCGGATCCCCGACACCAAGGCCCAGATGCCATTCCAGTTCGAGTTTGACCACGTCATCCATCCAGCGACACTGGATACCATGTTGCAAACGGTCATCCCTCTAGGTGATGATAGAGGTGCCATGCTCCCTTGCTCGGCAGGTCGCATCTTTGTCTCAGCAACCCCACCAAAAGGTGCAGGATCGCGCTTCCGGGGCTTTACCACCGCGCGCAAAAATGCATTGAAGGGCGCCATGGCAGACATCATCATGTTCGACGAGGAGCTTCAAGCACCGGCAGTCATCCTTGAAGATTTGCTGTTCAAATCTGCCTCTAACCTGGCTACCCCGGGTGATGGTGGCTTCCTGCCTTCTCATCGAAATCTGTGTTCCGAGATTATTTGGAAGCAAGATGCCAGCAGCATTGCATCCTTGGGCTTTGATTTCCCTACAAGCGTCCAGGGGATTGTTGACCTTGCCTCTCACAAGAACCCTGCCCTGTCTATCTTATACCATGTGCCACACAACCCAAACTCTCATCGCGATGGTATGAACTTCTCCAACGCTGGGATCGAGCATCTGGACACAGTCGCTGAGGCTTTGAAAATCACGAGACTCGTTCTCAACAATCTCACAGCAGGCTACGAGACACCTCGGTTTTCTCGCTGCACTGTGTCCGGCGCCAATTCGGAAAAGGTGCTGCAACACATTCGGATGCTGAAGGGCACCAGCCTCGGATTCGATCGCATCCAACATACCGAGACCATGTCCGATAACGACAAGCATGGCCTCGTTTTGTGTTCTGTGGATGAACAAACAACCATTGAAAGCCTGGCCCCATGTCTCCAACGTGTTGATGAAAGCGGTTGGCTCATCATCCTGTCTAAAATGGGTGGCATCATTGACATCGCGCAGTACGACGCACTTCGACTTGCTGTCCAAGCCGCCGGGTTCCAAGTTGACGTCAACTCAACAAAACGTGGCTCGTCTCTTGCTGCTCAGAAACCTTCACGACTAAGCCGTTTGGAAATGACACCATCTATGAAGCGTGACAAGCTCACTATCCTTCTCCCAGATGTCATGTCTGCATTCGTCGCAAAGCTAAAATGCACACTGCGTCCCATCTTTGAGCAGCAACTGGCGTTTGACGTTTACGAGACCTTCATCAACTCGATTACGGACCTTGAAGGCCAGTCCGATAATTTTGTCCTTTCTCTCGTTGAAGTTGATATGCCCTTTATCACAACAATGGGGCCACAGCTCTTCAAAGTTTTGCATCGACTTCTCACCGCGTCTCGGGGTGTCTTCTGGCTTACTCAGGGTGGACAGGTTGACTGCACAGATCCGGCCCGGTCCGCATTTCAGGGACTGGCTCGGACCTTGCGGTCTGAACAATGCAAGCGAAAGATCGTGACCCTCGATATTGGATCTGACCCAAACGCTCCTGGCGGCAGCAAGGTGTCTTCCCACGTCCCAGAGTTTCTTGTCAACAGCATTGTCCATATTGTTAACAGCAACTTTAAGACCGCGACTGTTACTGGAGGCTTTCTAGCTTCTTCTGACGATGTCGAGTTTGCGTACTCCAACGGCAGGCTTTTGATTCCCCGTCTCATGCCACTCGAACCGTTGAACCGTACAATTGAACAGGGCCCTCTCGTCAGACAGACACCCCTTTTGGCCAAAGGCAAGGCAATGAAGCTTGAATTGTCTTCGCTACAAGCAGCAGATGGACCGCGGTTTGTCGAAGACTCTGAATCCCTTCACAGCGCCTTGCTGCCCAATGAAGTCCGGATTGCCGTCGTGGGCACGAATCTGCTTCCAGAAGATATCATCCACGCCACCAGAAGCACCCCGGCAAAGCTGGTCGGAACTGATGTCTTTGGCCATGTCGTTGAGGCGGGGTCTGGAGCAGGCAGCTTCCAAAAGGGCGATTACGTTGTTGCCAGGGCACGAGGGACGCTCAAGACCCACGCCATCGTCGATGCCAACAAAGTGCGCAGAGTCGAGAACCCTGGCGACTGGCAAGGCAGCTGTCCAACTGCATTTGCGACAGCGATGTACGCCTTGAACACTGGTCGGCGCATCATGAAAGGTGATTTTGTCCTTGTCTACGGTGCCTCATCGGCGTACGGGCAAGCTGCAATTCAGGTTGCCCTGGCACTTGGAGGGAACGTGCTCGTGGCGTGCCTGACAGAAGACGAGAAGGCCTTGGCACGAGAGCACTTTGAGATCCCCTCGAGTCACATATTGGATACAAGAAGTACAGGTGACGAGTTTGAGACACATGTGATGTCAATTACGCAGCGCTTTGGCGTGGACGTCGTATTCGACCCGACATCTTGTCATATCGAGCAGGCCTTTGTCTGTGTCGCGGAATGTAAGTTATATCTTGGCAGTGGTCTCGAAGGTCCCGTGTACTAATACATTCTTTTTCCTAGGCGGCCGTGTCATACGTGTTGCCCAGAAGGGATGCGGCATCCGCAACCCACCGCTAGCCGACAAAAATGTCAGCTTCGAGACTGTAGACATAAGCCTCCTTGAGGCTCGTCGGCCTAACGAGGCACAGCGTCTTGCTTCCGATGTGGACAGAATCCTCAAACTGATCCCGAGGCTGGACTCGATGTGCTGTGCCATTGAGCATAACATGTGTGATCTTCAGAAGGCCTTGAGTGAAGCTTCTGCCAATCCCTTTGTCGGACCACGATTGGTCTTCACAGAGTCTGATGCCGGTCCGAACTTGGTCAACACAATCGCGCAGCCGACTCCCAGACCAGGGCTGTCGCCATCTGGGACCTACCTACTAATTGGTGGCTTTGGCGGCCTAGGTCGAAGCATAGCAGAGCATCTTGTGAGATCCGGTGCAAAGCACATTGCATTCTTTTCGAGATCCGGGGCGAGCTCCGAGGTAGCCAAGGCGCTCCTTGCAAAGCTTCATGCCGGTGGCATTCATGCTCGAGAATTTGCAACAGATATTTGCAATGGCGAGCAGCTGGCAGTGTCTATCAAGAAGGTTCAGGCCGTCATGCCTCCTATCCGAGGTGCCATTCAATGCGCAGGTGTTGTTGATGTAAGTTGACAGCTCTCCTCAGGTTTCTGGAGCTCACCACTGACTTGTATCTAGGATATCGCTTTCCCTAGCATGGACTATGATCGTTGGCAAAAGGCTTTCGAGCCCAAGGCGATTGGCTCGAGCAACCTGCACCAGCAGCTCCCAAAGGATATGGATTTCTTTGTCTTCCTGTCCAGCTCTTCCGGTATCATTGGCAACCGTGGCCAAGCCAACTACTCTGCAGGCAACTGCTTCCAGGATGCTCTGGCTCGGCACAGGAGCTCACTTGGGATGCACAGTGTGTCTATTGATCTCGGCCTTGTTCTGGGTGCAGGCATGGTGGCCGAGAACGAGGGACTTCTGGACGCCATGAAGGCCAGCGGCTTTATCGGCATTCGTATACAAGATGCCCTCTCCATCCTGGACAGGGCCATGTCTCCGCCTGGCACCGACGCCGATCACAACGTCCCCGCACAAATTGTGACGACCGTTGGTACGGGTGGCCTGACAATTCAGAACCAGCCATCAGATCCATTCTGGACGCGGACGGCACTCTTCCGGTACCTCAACCAAGTCGATGCACCGCCCCATGGACTGAACTCGGCTGCTCGCCAAGCCGCAGGGCAGGATCTACGCTCCGCTATCCGGGCGGCGGCTACAGCAGAGGAGTCCGCGCAGGCCGTCTGTGCGGCTCTCATCGCAGCTGTGGCCCGGCGTAAGGGCATGGTGTCGGACGACTTTGATCGGTACCAGTCGCTCAGCAGCTACGGCATCGACTCCCTTGACTCGATCTTTGTGCTGGGCTGGATCGCTCGCGAGACGGGCGTTACGGTGCAGACAGTCGAGGGTGTGACGATTGCCGAGTTAAGCCAAGATATTGCTCGGCGCACAGTTGCTACCGAGGAATAGAGTCGATGAGAAGGAGATGGTGATGCTTTGCTTTTTACTGTTTTTGATTTTCTTTGGACTTATTGGGCTCTCTCTTTTGTATCTTTGTGCTTATATCTTGACGGCGTGTTTTGGCCTTTTTTATTTTATTACATCTTTTGTACTGCTCACTTTCTTTCTTTTTGTGTTTCTTTTGTTTATTTTGATTCTACATCCTTTCGATTTGTTTGACTTATTTTCCTGAGACACCAGCCAGTATTTTTTTTGTTATTTCTTTATCATATTTGTGTTTCATTTAATGCATTATACATATTTCATGCGCATTCTGTCCTGTTCATTGAATGAAAGCCTCGGCGGAAGCCAAAATGCCATAATTTGGAAGATGACATGTTGGGAAATTCTGTCTTTCTGTCTTGTCCCATGTCATCACGATATAAACGGAAGATATAAAAATAGACTTTGGGCCGCAATTGCAATTACACGCTCGGCTTTACTTGTCTTGTATGTACCAAAATTGTATGCATATCATCTCAGACCTGCCCAAACCTGCCCAAACCTGCCCCGTTTGGCTGTTTTGTTCCGGGATGCCACGGCAGCAGAGCAGCCTTTTGCTGCAATACAACCCTTTTCTGTGCCTCTATGTATCCTGCTTGTGCTTGTGCTCTGCATTGTTTCTGAGTGCGGGAGAACGGCATACAGCGTCACAGATCATATCTATGCTATCTCTTTCTGCAAGAGATAGAAGCACACGCATGCAAGGCGACGATGCAGACATTTTGTGTCGAGAGCACAACTGACGATGAGAAAGGCCACAAGGTTACATAAAAAGGAAGAAAAGAAGAAGAAGAAGAAGAAGAGCTAAAGCGCGTATTTTGGCTTGTTCTCATGTATCAATGTCCTCTGTCCTATTCCCGAAGCAACTGCCAAAGTTAGGGAAGGTGGCGAGGGGCGGGCGGGCGGCAGGACCAGGCTGTCAAAGCAGAGTAAAAAGGACTTTATGCTACTTGTACTTGATTGTGAAAGAGGAAAGGGGAACGTGAGAATCAATGATCGAGAGGCTCGCAGATTCCGATAATTTTTTTTGTTGTTAGCGGCAAAGCAAAGGAGATGAGCACATGGGGAAGAGGTAAAATGCCATATGTATTGGAGTGTGCGGTAAGAAGAGCGGCTCTAACATAAAAAAAACATGGGAATGTTTGTTGGTGGTCTGCCGTCAGCCGCCCTCCTTCAGCGGCTACGGCTAATGTGTCTTACTGCTAGTAAAAGATGCTCCTACTCTTGACAGAAAATGAGGGCCACCTTGCATTCTCCTCTTTTTCAAGAAAGAACACTGCATTAGCGCTGCCTATTATTGAATGTCGAGTGCGGTGTATTACTGTATATGTACCCCGTTCAGGTCAGAGCACCGATTGCAAGACGCAGCGGGAAGGGGATGCAAGGGAGAAGAACCCGAAGAAAAAGGAAGAGGACATGCAATCGTCATAACGCCTTTGCTCTGTACAAAGTTTACAGCGGGAGAGGCTTACCAGCGGGACTGCCCGAGGGCTGCTTTCTTTTTCTCATTTCCATTCTGTCCATCATTCTTTTGCTCGTCTCCCGAGTCTCCTTTCTTTTGCTTTCCATATTCTTTCTAGGGGCGCCCATTTTCTCGGGATAAACGGCGACTGCTGGGTCGAGTACAAAAATAGGGGGGGGGGGGGAAGCAAGGGGGGCTGCTATTTTAGCATTTTAGGGCCGCCAACCAGCAAGGCTAGGGGTGCCACATGCTTTTTAGTTGAGATTGTACATGTATGTAGGATGTGTTTTCTTACGTCGTACGAACTAATTACTGTGTATATGCACAATGATGCATCTGCTCCTTTAGGCACCAAGAACAAGGGCGAAAACGGAGGCTTGAAAGGGAGAGGAAGAGATTAAGAGACGAAGGAATGGATAAGCCAGAAGAGAGCCAGGAAAGAAGACGGAAAGCTCGGAGTTGCTGTATTCATCCTCCGTAAGATCAATATCGAGGCTGCTATCCGTTCCTTTCTTTCTTTTTCGACGGTTGTTTTAGTGAGACCCCTGGACCACAGCTACAAGGAGATGCAGTACCTAGGAACGACTCCAAGATCTACCGTCCTTGAATCTTGCAAGAACAAGCAAGATGCGCCGCCTATCCTTTACTCTACGTCGTACTAATGCGAGATATACGGAGCCTGTATATATACACAACCCACAAGATGGAACGGTGACCTGTTTGGACAAGAAAACAAGGCTTTGACTGGAGATGGAGATAAGATGGTGATGGGGATGCACGAGCGGCATCAATCCTCCGTCATATTGCAGCCCCGGATATGTTGCCCGGCCGGAGACGGCGCGGCGATGCTGCATGCAGGGCAAGGCTGGGATAATGAGACGGCAAAACGACAAGGAAACAAAGGTACCGGCATCGGATGAGTTTGTGAGTTGCAGTTCCAACTTGTTTATGTACACAAGGAAAGTCGGGTCCGAGATTCTGTTTCCATCAACGTTGCGTTTTCCATGCGTCGTATTGGATTTAAAAAAAAGCAAGAAGGCGCCGTAGGCTTTTAGAAGGGTGCCGTGTATCCTTGGGAATGGGTCATGAAAAGGAGCGAGGATCACTTACTAGTGGACTCTGTGGGGTCCCATTCAAAAAATTAAGATTGTGGTTTTTTCTGGCCGATAGATGGACGATGGACGATGATGACGGAGCAGCACACAGCAAAGTGCTCGTCTTTATTTGATCTGATTTGACGACCGAGAGACGCGATGCAACGGTGCTGGGGCCACCTGGAGAGAAACGAAAGCAACCTGGAGATGTTGGCTGATTCTTGCAGGCGGCCGCAGATATTGGTACATAGATATATATATACAGTATGTGCCCGGGCAAACTCAATAAGAAAATGACAGCCAGGGCTCAAACCGGTTCTTGCAATGCACAGATCGTCTGCCAATGCTCGTATCGCAGACTCGGGAAGCTCCTTTGGAGAGTCCCGGAAAGAAAGCAACGAGACGAGGAGGAAACACGCCAACTATTTCTATTTTCAGGGTTTACGCGTCTCCATTGAAAGCAAAAGAGCGACTTGGAAAATCGCAAATAAAGTTGTGTGGAAAAAAGGTACCAGAGAATATCCGACGGCGGTAAAGTCCGAGAATGAGTCGCCGTCGTTTTACTGACAACCTCAAAAAAAAAAAATCGATAAAACGACACAAGCTCTCGGGGTCGAAACAGGTTTTTGGAACGCACAGATGTCACACCGTCTACCAATACTTATTATGCCCTCGTTGGACGAGCAAAGGAGCCCTGGGACCTGTCTACTCCGTACCGAGTATGGTCGATCCAGGGGAACGAAAGAAGAAAGAAGATGCAAAGGAGATTGCCGTTAGTTCCTTTCGACGGCGTAAATATATGTCGTATTGACAAAAGACAGGGATTTATGTCAGGCCCCCTTTTCAGCCTCACAAATTGAGTAAATAAAAGAAAAGCGCGAAAGAGGAAGGAGCGGCAGCATGCAAATGCAAGCGGTGAAGAAAAAGAAGAAACAACAGACAATCTGCAAAAGAAAAATGCACCCATGTATGAACGTACGTTTACGTTCGTAAATGCATCTCTTCGTAAGGCAGCCAAAATGCGTCACCAAAGTTGCTACAGCCAAACGGCACAGAAAAAGGAAAGAGCACAGGGAGCCAAGAGAACACCGTTGATCACAGGAGAAAAGGCAAGGGTTGCTTTTTTGAGCGACGGGGGGTTGTGGCCCCCTGCTCCCTGACAGGGAAGAGCGATGCAACGGGGGGTTCGCTCCGCGTGCCATGACGTAATGACTGCCATTATTTGTGGGGTACTACGGACGTACCCACTTGTTCTTTCCGTGCGACGTGCGGTGATGAGAATCTCTTTTGGGAAAGAGCGCTGACGGGAGCGCTGTCCTGTGCATTTTCTGCATCGGGGTCTCCTGCAGAGCACGAGGGGAAAGAGAGAAGGCGCAAACAGCGCAGACGCCGTGCGTGCTTTACTGTGTACACTTTGGGAAGGAGGGAGGATGCGACCCCATCCCCTCCTTCCTGCCCAAAAGCCCGGAGCGCCAAGATCCGATCAAAGAGCAAGGCTTCTCGTCCTTCTGGCTGTTCGAGGGAAGGCGCGTTGGCGCGCTTTTCTGTGCATTGGAAGAAGGAGGGTGCGGTCGGGTCGACTGTTGACTGCCGACGTGTTCTGGTGCTCTTTCCCATTGCGTCTCGTTTTGTGCGCCTTTGATTCTCTCATTCTCCATTCTTCACTCTTCACCCTTTTGATTTTATTTCACTTTGAGTTTGCGCCCACTGCACCCATTCTTCTTTATCTGTTCTTCTCTTTCGAACAACATGTGTTCCTTTCTCACAATGCTGACAAGGGGCTAGGGCCAATGGCAAGGCATGTTCGGCGCGTGGCCCACGATGCTAATCTACAGTTCAATATGCCCAGGCTGCTTAATCTGAGAGAAATATTAGCTAAAAAAAGGTCATAAAAAAAGAGGCACCGTCGAAAACGAAATCCAAAAAATACTGCCGCTATCGAGCTCTGCAGCCCAGCCAGCCAGCCAACCCAGTAGCGACCCAGCACAGGAGCATTAACTCCGCCGAGGGCATGAAGGCCCCCCACGAAAGCCGGCTTGGGTTGGTCTCTTGGGACCGTTTTTTTCTCTCTCGTCTCTCTCTTGATTTTTTTTCTATTTTCGTTAGCTCCTCGCAACCCCCAACAACTTCATTCTTTCTTGCCGCAACTCTCTATGGGCACATCTTTATGCGCAGTTGCCTCATGCACTAGTGTTTTTATCTCTTTTGTTTCCCTTTTCTTCGGGACTACTCCTTCGGGTCTACCTTCTCAGGAATCTCTATGTGTACGTCGTAAGCCTGTGTGCCTCGACGACCAATGAGCCACAGAGTGTTTCCAGTCCGTATTTCCCGTTTTGCCATCCATTTCACTCTCTTTCCCCTTCTTTTTCCTGATCTTATTCTCAAATGTGCTCCCTCTGAGCGACAGAAACGGCACACAAATCCCCCGAGCTGAGACGTAAAAATCTTGTGCAATCACAAGTTGATATTCAACACTCAGTATTACTTCGTACACATCCAATGATCGCTTTTACACTTTTACAGCCATCGTAAGATGCATCGCCAGTTTTATCCACGCGTTCGTACTCTATATCGTTGAGGATCCGCTACTTTGTACTCCGTACAGAGTATTCACTTGGTAGTTTCTTTCTTCTTCTTCCTCTTCTCGTCCGTTCTCGTGCGAGTGGCCGTCGGGGACCGTCTCTCCCAAGACCCGACTTTGGAATCTCTTTTTCTTTGTTTTCTTCTTCTGCCTCCAAACGTCACTAAAAGTCTTGGGAGCCGCCTAAAAATCGATTCTGGGGCGTGGGTTGTGGACTTTAGGGGCGCTCCCTTGGATACTGGCCCTGCGTCCCTGCGTAGAAGTGGATAGCTAAAGGGCCAAGGAGAGAAAACCAATAGAAGGGTCAAAAGAGGAAAAAGAGAGGCAAAACCTGCCGGTGAAGGAAGTGGAAAAAGCATGGCCAGAAAATAAATACATAATACCTTACAAGTCCACCAGTACTCCGTAGAGAAGGCTAGCAGCGTCAACGGCGGGAGCCATTTTGCGGGACGAGGTGCCAGAGGAGAAAAAGAGGCGAGCAAACGCAAGGGAGAGTACTATTTAAATATATTTGGGTCTATTGGGTGCTATTGTTTGATTGGACAAGGGGCAGCGAGATGGGGAAATCAGGCAAGGTACATTCGTACTTGTTAATGAATGACAGCATCAGTTGAAAAGTACTACTGTCAAAGAAGTGTGCCCAACAGAGCGGCCAAAAACCATGGGCCAAGAAATAAATTTTCCGTCACAGACGTGTGGAAAGAATAATAAGAGGAAAAAGAAAGGGGACCTAGCCTTCATTTTTGATACTAATGAAAGAAAACAGAAGAGAGCAAAATTAGAATGAAAAGAAGCAAAACTTGACCAATTTCAGAACGGACGATGACGATGCAGGATCTGGGGGGGGGGGGGGGGGGGGGGGGGGGGGGGGGGGGGGGGCGGCGGGGGGGGGCGCCGGGGGGGGGGGGCGGCGGGGGG